>PVIR01018667.1:0-25832 GCA_004026965.1 Petromus typicus | reverse complement strand
TAACAATCATAAATTTATATGCATCAAATACCAGTGTACCTAACTATAAAAAGCAAGTATTAACAGACATGAAAAATCATGCTATACTTCTAGAACTGTTATACAGACTTAATGTGACCCCAATCAGATTACCAATAGCATACCTCACAGAACTAGAAAAAAAAAAAAAATCCTAAAATTCTTATCAAAGCAGAAGAGACCCATAATAGCAAAAGCAATTCTGGGAGATAAATGCAAGGCATCTCAATCCCTAATTTAAAATTATACTACAAAGCTATTGTGATAAAAAAAAAAAAAAAGCATAGTACTGGAATAAAAACAGATCTAAATATTAATGGAACAGAATAAAAGATGCAGAAACAATTCTGACTGTACTCAGCAACTTTATCTTTGAAAAAGGGGTCAAATACCTTCATTGGAAAAAAAGATAGACTCTTTAACAATAATCTACTTATTTACTGGCCTTCCATGTGATAAATTCAACCTAAATCCATTATCTCATCATGAACTAAACTAAAATCAAAGTGGATCAAAGATTAAAAATAAAAAGGTAAAACTTTATAAGTCAAAAGTATAGTATTTATAAATAAAACTCCAGTCTAAGGAAATATTACAAAGAATCGACCACTGAGACCATATAAAATTAATAAGCTTTTCACAGCAAGAAAAACCACTAACAAAGTGAAGAGACAACCTACAGCATGGGAAAAAATTTAACCAGCTATTCCTTAGACCAAAGAAAAAAACACATAAAGTAATATATAAAATGAAAAAAAATAAACAAAGAACTCAAAAAACATCAGAACCCCCCTAAATTTAACGACTAAATCCAAAAATTGGCGTCTAAAATGTATAGACACTACTTCTCATATAAACAGCAAATAAATATTCCACACTCCAGGCATGGAAATCATTCAGATCATGAACAGTGACTCTGGCCTGGCAGTTTGTATGTAAGGAACACTCAGTTCAGTAACTTCCCAGTGAAAGTAACTACAGGGGCAGCAGACTGGGAAGTACCATGGTTGAGGAGGCTCTGACATCCCCACCATGGCCAACAGCAGCCTCATTGCCTCTGACCTTACCCCACCCCTCCCAGGATACACAGCTTTCAATGGTGTGGACTTCAAAGGCACTTTCCACGTAAACACGGTGACCAATGATGACTATGCAGGCTTTCTCTTTAGTTACCAGGACAGTGGCCACTTCTACGTGGTCATGTGGAAGCAGACGGATGAAAAAAAGGCCAGGAATTTAGCTCAGTGGTTCTGGCATCTGCTTGGCAAGAGCAAGGTCCCAAGTTCCATTTCTGGTACCATATACCACAATGCCAGGTGTGGTAGCTCATGACTGTAATCCCAGCACTCAGGAGGCAGAGGCACGATTGCTGTAAGTTCAAGACTAGCCTAGGCTACATAGTAAGCTCAGGGCCAGCCTGAACTACAAAGCAAGACCCTGTCTCAATGAATGAATGAATGAAAGAATGAATGAAGGGAGGAAGGAAGGAAGGAAAGAGTGAGTAAAAAGTGTTCAGCATCACTGGTTGTTCAAGAAATGCAAATTTAAAATAACACCAAGATTCCACTTCATTCCAGAAAGAAAGGTTATCATCCAGAAATACAATGATAACAAATGCTAGCAAGTTTGTGGGTGAAAAGGGGATCTCATCTACTGCTGGTGGGAGTGTAAACTGGTACAACCACTGTGAAAATCAGTATGGAGATTACTAGAAAACTGAAACTAGATTCCAATTTGACCCACATGTTGTTCTTCTTCATATCTTTCCAAAAGTTAAAAGCATGATATCACAGCAATATATGCATACTTGTGTTTATAGCAGCATAATTTGTTAACAGCTAAATCTCTGAAGCAGCCTAGATTCCCAGGGATGGATAGGTGGACAAAGAAAATGTGGTTTTTATATACAATGGAATACTGCTCTACCAGAGAGAAGGATAAATTCAACATGTTTTAATGGATGTACTGTGAGATCACACTTTAGGGTGAAATAAATCAGACACACATGTTTAAATATTGCAGCGTTTCTCTTGTGTGAGAAACTCAAAGGATAAATAAGGAGCAAAATGGAGGACAGAGTTTGGGAAGTAGGAAGAAAATGTTCAAATAGAAAGTGGAACAAGGGAGAGGTGAAGGGAGGGAGGAAGGGAATAGAGGATGGGAAAGAGTTGAAGGGAAGGGCATGTTTTAAAAAAATAATCGTGACTGGGGACTTAGCTCAGTGGCACAGCACCTGCCTGGCAAGCATAAGATCCTGAGTTCAAATCCCGGCAACAAAAAATAAGGAGAATTAAGATGTATTATGAGCTGGTAAAAATTCCCTATAATGAATGTGATCAGTATGTATAACAAAATGTACTAATAAAAAATAAAGTTAAAATTAAAAAAAAAATTATATGGAATCAGAAGAGATCCAGAATAGCAAAAGCAATCCAGGGTAACTAAAGCTAAGTAGGTGGCATCACAATCCCAGACTTGAAGTGATGAGAACAGCGTAACAATGGCATAAAACCAGGTATTTGGATCAATGGAATAGAATAGATCAAACAGAAACAACCCCAAGCACACAGAGCTGTTTGATCTTTGGCAAATGTACCAAAAACATATACTGGAGGAAAGATAATCTCTTTAATATATGATGCTAGAAAAATGAGTATCCATCTATAGAAGATCCATATATCTCATCATGAACTAAACTAAAATCAAACTGGATCACAGATCTAAAAGTTATAGCAGAATATAAAACAGATATGTCACCTGAAGACAGAGCCATAGGCAAGGACTTTCTGAACAGATCTCCAGTGGCACTAGAAATAATACTGAGAATTAACAAATGGAATTATGTCAAATTAAAAAGCTTTGGCACAGCAAAGGAAACAATCAACAGTATGAAGAGGCAACCTACAAAATAGAAACAAAATTTTCCCAGCTATTCAACAGTCAGAGGACTAACATCAAGAACTCAAAAAAATAGAATACTCAAAAGACTGATCAAAAAATGGATAAGCACAGCCAGAAAATTAGCCTAATAAAAAGAATTTTAAAACTCTAATGTAGTGTATAGTGTTCTAAGATAGTGTTCAAATATAGTGTGCCCTAAAAGGGGAAGGGGAAAGTAAAGAAGGGAAAGAAAAATATAATATTAAAAAAAAAGGAAACAAAACTTATGTACGTGGGGGTTGGGGTTGTACGTTGGGCAGGAGATAGGGAAAAATGGGAATCAAGATGTGTCATGTACTGGTATAAACTCTCAATATTGAATGTAATCATAATGTATATAGAAAATGAACCAATGAAATCAATTTTTAAAAAATACAGTGGACTCTCAAGTAAGTACTGTTCTGAAATACAAACAACTTGGGTTAATTAGGTTAACGGAAGAGTCACCTGCCTGCTGTTATCCATAGCACGTACCCATGTAAACATCCAGATCTCAGCGGTCTGGACTTACAGTCAACTTGCATTATAACCAAGAACCAATTGAGTTTCTAACTCAAGGGCTGGTTCACTGTTTTTCCTAAATTACATATTCCATTGTTTTAGAAATATTTCAATACAAGTGCTAATTTGTTTCCTTTTATATTAAATATTTATTTTAGTTCATTGAGAAGAAGGTTTGTGTTATTATGTTTAGTTTTCTTTTGTAAGGATCTTTTTGGTTTATGTCTTACACTGAGTAACTACTTTGAAAATAATAATACATAGGTAATAACTATTGTTACTCTGCTATTACTTGTTATGAAAAAGTAAATAGAGTGGATGAAACAGACTACTAGACCTAATTCCAAAAGGTGTAAAAGCTGTAAAGCCAGGCTTAACTTCCAACTACTACTACTACTAACTACTACTTAAATGAAAAAGCTCAACTACCATAGTAGGAAAACTAGCCTCATAATGAAAATGAAGAATTTTAAAACTAATAGTTATTTTAAAGTTATTACCTACTAATTCTAATGCATGAGTCATCTGTAAGTCAACTCCTATTAACAGATGCTTTTTCTTTCTTATTCACTGGATTCCGCCTCAGCTTACTATACCTCTAAAAAGTCTCTTTCTCCTTTCTACCCTTTTCCCCAGCCTTCAAAAGACTGTTAATGTACACTCAATAATGTTATATGCTCCTCAGACTTACAAAATGCTTTTAGACATATAAGTCAATTCAAGACTTCAATAATCTCTTTATAAAAATAAAGGATACACAAGATCTGTTTTTTTTTTTTTTTTTTTGAGACAATTTCACTTTGTACTTCAGACTGTCCAGAACTTACTACATAACCCAGGCTAGCCTCAAACTTACAGCAATCCTTCTGCTTCTGCCTTCCAAATTCTGGGACATGAGCCATCATGCCCAGCATTGTGGTATGTGGTACTAGGGATTGAACTCGGGACTTTGCGCTTACCAGGCAGATGTCAGAACTACTGAGCTAAATCCCTAGCCCCACAATATGATTCTTAATTCCCTTTACAGATCATCTGCCTATTTTTTGCTCAATATCAGTTTGATAGTATATTATTAGCAATCATAATCTATTAGATGCATATACAAGACCAATATATTTAAAGTGCTAATTTTTTTTAATTTAGAAATTATCAAACCTATCTATAAAGCACCTACTGTCTTAAAAGTATTCATAAATGTTTATGAACAAGAGTTCACTTCAATTAGAGGTAGATTAACTTGCAAAAGGAAAAAAAGAAGGTGAAGACACTTACCTATCCTCACTTTCTTTTAGTAAACGACTTGCAATTCGGATCAGCATGCAGTAAGCGAACTGTGATTTGAGACCTGATTTAGTAAACTTGTTTAACATCTTGGAAACAGCAAGACGATCATTCTTTCGAAGGTGATATAGTACTCCCAATGCATGATACTGAAAAATAAAACAAAGTGATTGGCATATGGACTAGAAAAAAGATAAATATTTCCATGGAAATTGAATAACATGGAACGAGATAAAAGATGTTCATAAAAAGAAATCCAAGTTACATGTATAGGGTATCTTTTCCATAGAGAAATAAGATGATAAGACCTAATTGATCCTAGAAGTTGTAAATTCAGACTAGACAAGTACAAAGGGAAGGATGTACAACCTGAAGGCAGCTCTAGCAGGTTCCACCAGTCCAACATATACTGAAATCCAAAGTTTAACCAGTGTTCCTTCCAAACCTCATTCATTTATCCATATTTATTTTGAGATTGAGTCTTACTATGTTGCCTCAACCGGTGTTGAACTCACAGGTTTAACTGATTCTCCAACCCCAGCCTTCCAAGAGCTCTTGCTATAGTTATGCACCCCTATGCTCGGTCTCAGATCTCTTTTAGGAGCTTTGAATCATTTGTGACCACCTTAGGAGTTATAGGATTAATATCTTAGAGTAAGCTAAAGGAATGTTATTGTAACAGTTTGTATAAAAACATAACCAACAATAAGATAAGCACTAGGATAGGAACAGTGTTCAAGGGAAAAGTTACTATTCTATTTCCTTATAATTAAATTTGCTCATATGAGAAGACAAACATTAAAAAGCCATAAGCAAGTATCTTCTCAACTACACATGGAGTATTCTATACATTGCCAGTCAAGAATATAAACTTAGTGGGATCTCTAATCCCAGCAACTCAGAAGGCTAAAGCAAGAAAATCGTGACATCAAGGCTAGCCTAGGAAACTTGACAAAACCCTGGGTCAAAATTTAAAAATAAATAAAAAGTGTCCGTGATGTATAACAAGCTGGAGGGCTTGCAAGAGGCCTTGGGTTCAATTCCCAGTATCACAAAGAAAAGAAAAGAAAATGTTATTTCTTTTAATAATAAATAGCCTAATAATTATCATAAAGAGACCTTTGTGACAAAATTATTTCTAAGTTTTATAAAATAAAAACTAGGAACTGCGTACTGTATCTTTTCATATAAATTACTTTTCATGCATGCAGGGTGGGGAGGGGCTTGCAATTCATTCTGAAGGACCTTTGGAATGAACATTTCAATCTACTACTGAACATAAGAACTTTTACCGAATATTCCTACAGAAGGTTACCTATCCTCTAAACACATACTCAAAGGGTCTATGACAGTAATCATAGTGAGGTAACCACCTGAGAATACACACTGGTCCACTGCTTTAATGCCAGACAATCACTATAGTGTGGAATCAGTATGTTCCCATCTGATCTGAAAGCAGATCTGGAGTCATACAATCAAGTGATTCTATATTACCTGGACCATAATATTGTCACTTGATGCAGCTTCTTGGGCTTCATTTATCCAGCGTTTAACCACATCATAGCTTATTTTCATCATATGCTAAAGATAAGGGCAAAAGAGAATAGATAATGTATCGCCTGAAGCTTAGAAACATGAGTTAATTTTCTTTCAAAATTACATTAGACATTTTTCAAAACAGAAAATTTATAGCTAAGTAGGTCTATTTTAGGTCTTCATTACTGATAAGCCAGAAACATTTCCTTCAATACCCTTTTCCAAAGGTGAAAACATGCTTTTGAGGTGGAAGGGGTGTACAAAAGTAATGAAAGGTAAAGAAGAGGAAAGGAATGGATACTTAACAAAATGGTGCTTAAATACTGCTCCAGGAAACTTCCTTGAAGAAAGAAACTGAGTACAGTATATCCCCTTCTATAAAAACCAACCAGTAACATTCCAGAATCAGTAAGTCTTATGATTCAGATGTTCTAATACACTCACATATTCATTACTGATTTTAATCAAATGTAGTGCAACACAATTTAATGAATACATTTTGTTTTAATGAAAAGAATAGTTATTATTAAAAACAAAGACCACTTCCAGGAAGAAAATTCTAAGTGAAACAAGAGACTGGATTGAAAGACACATGCAGACAGAGGACATTAAGGGAAGACAAAGAAGCAAATTGCAGAAGTACAGGTCATAAAGGACAGTTTTTTAAAAAACATATGGCTCTCTGTTTTTTTTCCTATCCTCTTCATCACCCTAGCATCCATTCCAATCATGTGCATAACTTTGAGATTCTCGAAACCTTTCAGACATGAAATTTTACTATTTTATTATCTACTTTAAGTGTTCAATACACAAACACATCTGGATAAAGCAAAAGAAATGCATACAGGGCCTGAGGATTTAGCTCAGTGGTTCCAGCGCCTGTCTTGTAAGCGCACGGGCCTAGGTTTGATCCCCTGGTAACCACATACAATACTGGGCATGGAGACTCATGCCCAGCAGCAATCAGTACCACATACCACATACCACAGTGCCAGGCATGGGGGCTCACGCCTGTAATCCCAGCACTCGGGAGGCAGAGGCAGGAGGATTGCTGCGATGTGAATTTGAGGCTGAGCTCAGGGCCAGCCTGAACTACAAAGCGAGACTCTGTCTCAAAATTAAAAAAAAAAAAAACTTAAAAAAGAAAGAAAGAAAGAAATGTATATGTATTTTTAAACTCTGATACTTTGCTTTTGTAATTAGAAAATGTAGGATGCATAAGAACCAGAAAACTGCCTGCTCACTTACTAAGGAAGATACCAGGGCTGAACTGGATACACTGGAGACTTTGTCCACAATGGCCTGCTTCATGTATCTTTCAATGGCTTGTAACATTGTTCCCTAATAAGATTCAAAAAGAAAGGGCTATTGAAAAAACTGCCATGTAAAATTACTGCTTCAAAGTAATTTTAAAAAATCAGTCATATAGTTAATATTTAGAATACATTAAAAGGCCTACTATACAAAATAGTAATAACATCCCAGAGTGCAGAACCCAAATAACCCAGTGCAAGAACATTTAAGATTATTATGTCACAAATTTTAACTGTTCAATAATGAAATGAAATGTCTCAAAGTGGAGAATTCCAGCTTAATGGAAATATAAAAGCAGAAGCTAAATCATAAGGGATGTTATAAACAAATTCACATAAGAGATGGAGACTTCATCCCAACTTTCTTTTTAAATTTTTAAATTTTGAATCAGGCTCTTGCTAAGTCATTAAGCCGCCTAGGCTTGGCTTGAATTTGTGATCTTCCTGCCTTGGCCTTCAGAGAGTATGCAGGCTACTCTTGGGGTCCTGAAAATACCTTTATAAGAAAGGCATATATTATATATGGATCCCAAATATTCTTATAAATTCAATATAATATGATTATCTTAGATACATAAATGATCTCCCCAGAAGCCCAACATTAGCTAATGCTCAACATCCTACTACAGGAAGCCCTCAACACAAAATCTTATGAAAATATAGTTCTTTATTGCTTTAAAATTTAGCACTAGGAAGGTGGTAGCAGATAAAAAGAGTTAACAAATTCAGGTCAATATTCAAATAAAAATAAAGTTTTATTGCTAGCTCTGGTATGGTCTAGCCTTTCAATACCAACTAAAGTTAAAAAAAAATCACAACAAAACAGCTGGGCAGAAAAAATTTTTATTTCTTTAAGGATCCAAATTAGCCAAATTTACAGTGTGATTCGCCCAAACTTTAAAGGTTTAGAACTGAAAATGTACAAAGAAGATCTATCTGAACACAGATATATAGCTATTATTCAACTTGCTTGGCAAGCTGGGCTGCCCTTCACTCTTGCCTTTCCTAATCAGACATTCTGGGAAGGAACAAATTAACATACTAAGCGAACTCATCACTCCAGATCTGACAGACTGTATCAGGTTAAAATCTGACTCAGTCTTAGATGTACACAAGCTATTGGTTACTAGTGGCTAGTGAAATTCTGTCTCTTCAGTATCTGAACAAGGGGCTCAAGTCCAGAAAATCAAAATATATCTAAAATCTCGCTGCTAAGGTCCTTGGATCTGCCCTATTTTTAACTAACTGGTAATAAGCTTTACATCAAATTCTGAGTGACCTGTGTAATATAATTTTTTAAAAGCTTAAGCCAAATTGGAATGGGTTTTTATTTCCTATAAGCAGTATATCCTATTACCGTGTATGATAGCAAATACTTAATAGTGAGAAAACACATTCATCAAAATATACAAAATAATCAGATGCAGGGCTAGGGATTTAGCTCAGTGGTTCCAGCGCCTTTCTTGCGAGCGCAAGGGACCAGTTCGATCCCCGGCAACCACATAACAATACTGGGCATGGAGACTCACCCCAGCAGCAATCAGTACCACATACCACAGTGCCGGGCATGGTGGCTCACGCCTATAATCCCAGCACTCGGAAGGCAGAGGCAGGAGGATTGCTGTGATGTGAGTTTGAGGCTGAGCTCAGGGCCAGTCTGAACCACAAAGTGAGACCCTGACTCAAAAAAAAAAAAAAAAAAAAAAAAATTAATCAAAGGCATCCTTAGAGCCACAAAAGCCTTTTTGTGGTTCTGTTTCTCTCACACTGGAGATTCACAAAGTCAGACTATAGAATCCTGCTAAATCTATAAGGCTGGCTGCATATAAATAAAACATCCCTTTGGTTACTCGAAACAAACAGAACTTACATCTGTGATTCTGCAGAGTGCCCTGATGGCTGGGCCTCGGTACACATCTTCCTTCCCAGTCATGTCCTTGGTTAGACTAAGAAAAATCAAATTATATAAGGTCAATTATAATTTAATTATAATCAAAATATAAGGTCAATTAAAATACTCTCTCTTGACGAATCTGCTCCCAGCTAATTTGCAATTGTCCCCTCAATTATTTTAATGCTCTTGACTCAACTAATGTTTCGGGGTATATTCATTATATAAATGGTCAACTGTTACGTAGTAGACTATAGGTTATTCTAAATCTAACCAACACAATGGTGAACAAAACTAAGTCCACTGCCTTCACAGAACATATATTCCAGGGGAAAGAGAGATATAGATCAAATAAACAGACAAGAAATTATAATTTAAAAACTAATAATTGGTGTAAAAATAAGGACAATGGTACAGAGTCCCTGAGGCTAAAATTCACCCAAATCCTAAAAAGCTATCAAACTAGACACAAATTTTTATAAGCAAGTAACACAAAAGACTAACTCATAAGTTCTCCTTTAAGCATGGCTTTCTAAAATGGCAGGCATCAATTGCTTCAGAAACAAGCAGTCATGTGGTCTGAGCAACAAAATTCTATATCCATAATTTTAAAAGATTTGAGCTTTTTGCCTTCCTTTTTCTTGTCCTCCATGTGTTTATATCACATCCAAATGGGGCCAAAAGTCTGATTTCAATCTAGCAGGACACCAAGAGAAAATACTGTGACTAACAAGAACCTTTTTATTTCTTTTTTGATTCACAGCCCTTCATTTTTATTTTGACATAGGGTTTCCCTAAGTGACTTAATCATCCAAACTAGACTTAATCCTCCCATCTCAGCCTCCCAGAGTGTGTGCCACCATGCCAAGTGTCTTTCTTTATAAAAGTAATTAATTTTATGATCAATTTTCAAAATATTCCGAAAAGCATAAGATACATTTAAGTCTTCCCTTACCTAGCTTTTAGTAGCACTTAGAAATAATCACTGTGAAGTGTTTCTCATTAATGGAAAAAAGTTTTAAGTGTATATAAGCCAGAAAAAATTGAAATGCATACAATCAGATATTTATTAAAATGCACATCACTGATTCTTTACTTTGAAATTTTTCCTTTAGTACTTACACCTTGAGAATACTTTCATATCAACACTTTAAAAAACATTTTTAGGGTCGGGGATTTAGCTGAATGGTTCTGGCGCCTGTCTTGCAAGTGCAAGGGCCCGGGTTCATCCCTGGTAACCACATACAATACTGGGTGTGGACACTCACACCCAGCAGCAATCAGTACCACATACCACAGTGCCTGGCGTGGTGGTTCCCGCCTGTAATCCCAGCACTCGGGAGGCAGAGGCAGGAGGACTGTTGTGATGTGAGTTGGAGGCTAAGCTTAGGGCCAGCCTGAACTACAAAGCGAGACCCTGTCTCAAAAAAACAAACAAAACAAAACAAAACATTTTTAGATATCTCTCCATATATTTTAAATATATGAGCTCTTAAAAAACTTTTAATATTGAAGACTGAACTTAGGGTGTTTACATTTAGCTACACCCTCAGTCTAGGGTTTGTTTGTTTGTTTGTTTGGTTTGGTTTGGTTTTTTGAGACAGGTTCTCACTAAGGCATGAAACTGCTCAGACTAGGCTCAAATTTGCAATCCTCTTGCCTCAGATTCCCATAGCGCTTGCTGGGTTATAGGAGAGCACCACCAACCGGGATGATACCTAAGTCTTTCTAAAATGTCTTTTTATTTGTCACACAGATTTGATGGTATAAATGACATGCTAACCATTTTTCTACAAAATTTTAATTCTCCAATTAAATTTAAAAACTGAAGAGTCTATTAACCAAGTTTAGAACAACACGAGAATCAACACATATAATGATAAAAACAGTATATAACATCAACAAAAATGTTTAAAATTCCAGACTGATGCTGAAATAAATATTTTTTAAGGGGGAGAATGTTTTGTAGAAAAAAATTACATAACAAATGTAAAGATAAAAGATGCAAAAGGAAATCATTTTCAACCATATAGTAATAAATTCAGACAAGCAACATCAACAACCCCTAAAACTACTGGCAAATATTATTGGGGAGATAGTCACATTATCAAAGTAAAATATTCAGTTAATTTTAATGAAATATTTATGTTAGAAATCAGTGTTTTCTGCCCCTTAAATGGCAGCCATTATTCCAAATCAATGATGCTCTTTAAATTTTTATACAGATTGGAAATGTTACTTTTTTACTTAATTTCAGAATACTTTTCCATCAGCAGTATATACAGATTTTTACATTCACTGGAAATGTTAGCTTTTGTATACTAAAATTATACATGAATTTTCCTACATTACTTTTTCCCCTTTTAAATATACATTTATTTTAATTACTATGAAATTCTAGAGCAGATTCTCCCTTATAATTCTTTATATAAATGATTCTGCGTATTGTCACATAGGCTGTTTCTGGTGAGATTTTGAATCATTTGTCAGAATCCCGTTAACATCATGGTTTGAAGTGCTTGCAATTCACAAACAAACAAAGGATGAATCCTTTCTATTTTCCCAGGCCTTCTTGGACATGTCCCTGGATAGTTTTTAAGTTTTTCTACCTAAGGGAAACTTAAATTTATTTTTCAATATCTCATCACTTCTCTGTGCCACAATAAATTGAATTTTTTATTCTATATACTAGTAAGTGTTCAAATATAGAAAAACCACTTAATAACCACAAAGTCCCTATAAAAAGGGATTAATGCTATCTCTATCTTACAGATGGAAAAACCAAAGCACACAATGACTCATCTAGAAAGTAATAAGATAGGAACTTAAACCTAAACAGTCTAATATAAATGAAATCAATTAAATAGTAACTGCTATTTCTTTCTCAATATATTATTTCTTTATACTATGTAATCAGTATACTTTTCCATTTTTATATACTTAAGTATTATTGTTTTTTTTCAAAATAAATTTATAGTTTGGCTGCCTTATACTAAGAAAATACAGACTCTGTTGTATTTCTATTTCCTGAAATTAAGGGTGTTCAAGGGGTGAACGTATGCTGAACTTTGTAACTGTTCTATAAACGCTTGTAAAGGTGATATTGCTATTATAAAAGTATAATATAAATATTAACCTTTACAAATATATTATTCAGATCCTTTTTATCTTTTTTAAAAGAAGGATATTTTGGTTTGCTTCTATTTGCATGTTTTGGTTTTCATACTTTAACATTATACTGACAAAAAAGAATTTAATATAACTCTATCTTAAGTTTGCATATTTACTAAATATTCCTTTTCTATTAAAAATTTTTCCAATAGTTTTTAAACTAATTTCTTAATGCAATACTATTACCAAGAGCAGTAGTGTCTGCTTATATGCTTTTAATCACCCTTATACATTTACTCTGTGTTAACTTTTTTAAAACTATGAATCATAACATGTAGCCTATACTTAGTTATATTTTATTTTTTAAACTAATTGATTCTTTCAGTAGGCTGTGGTCAGAGTTAGCTCTGTTGATATTTTGTTACATCTCTACTCTGAATACTTCCTTTGTTTCCCATATGGCAGTTCTGTCCAATAGAACTTTCTACAATGATGGAAATGTTCTGTATATACGGTAGCTATAAAATACAGCTAGTGAGACGCGGAGGTGAAGTTTAATTTGACTTAACTTTAATGTCCTTCGTAATTTAATAGGTAACTTGTTGGTTAAAACAGTTGTAATGATTGTGTTTTATTCTGCTAAGAGTTGTTTACTTTCTGACATGTAGAAGATTTATATTCTAGCTTTAGTTCTTTTGTGCTTCCCATAAAACTTTTCCTAAAATGTCAATCTATGAAACCTAAGAAAATTAATACACATACAGTCTCATCTTTCATCTGGCCACCCATCTCTATTTTGTTAGTATCACTGTTTTTGCATTAATGTCAAAAATACTTACAATTAAAAACATTATAACACTTACATTCTAATTTAACTGTAATTCTTATAGTGGTTTAAAATGTTACTTCTATAACTGAATAAATTCATTGCTCCTGCTAACTTATTTCAGACAGCCTATTACAGAATCTACTCTTTTAAGTTGGAGTATTATAGTTTTAATTTTTTGAAAAAGCTCATTGTATTATGGCCCATGAAAGTTGGTGTTTGTCCCTGTACCTAATGACTACTTACTTAGCTACATTACTTGTGAATCTTGGTTTATCTTTGTTTTCCTTATAACTTGGCATATACTGCTCCCATTCTTTCCTGACACTTCAAACTGCCATAAACAGCTTAAAATCAGAGTTGGTTTTCTCATTTCTAAATAACTAGCTTTTTCTGCTTTAAGTATTAGAATTTGCTGCCTCTCTCCACAGTACAAGTTGACCAGGATGGATCTTGGTCTTGGTCACTCTGTTAAAATCTTTCAACATAGTATGTTATTTTGATTTATACCTTTCTCTCTTCGTGCATCAAGAAAATGTTCTCTATTTCATCCTTGAATGTTCTGTTTATAAAATGGATTTCTGCTTCAGCGATTTCAAAAGGTTTGCTCTCTCACTTTTACTGTTTCTTTCATTCTTCCTTTTTATTCTGCACTGCAATGAGTGTCCAAATACTCAGAACACATCAATGAACAAAAGACAAAGATTCATGTCTTTCATAAGCACGTTTTTACCAAGGGACAGTCTAAAAAACATTTTTAGGTATGCCAGGCTGTAGGACCCACAACTAGTTCTGCTGAGTAGCATGAAAGTAGCCATACACACAATACATACATGGGCCTCAGGCCTACAGGGTGGAGCTAAGCACTGCAGAGGATTATTCCCAAGCCTGGAAACTAAAAGGAGTTTGCCTGACTGGCTTTCCAAATGGTTTGATACTAGTGACTCCTTTCTTCCCTTTTATTTCCTCCCTTTCGGAATCAGAATGTATGTAACTGTTTTCTGTCTACCTCACCACTATGTATTTTGAGAGAATAGATGAAAAATATTTTGAGAGAATAGATGAAAAAGTCTGTGGACCTGTGAAACTAGAAAACAAGTTACTCTGTCCAGAATGAAGCACATTCACAGCTCTTGGAGGCTGCCTATAATCCTTGAATCCCAGGTCACCCACATGGACTAGATGATGAGATTTGGGTGGTCTAATGTATGATATTTAAGGAGGTTTTGAACTTCAACTGATATAATGGATCTATTCTGTACAAAATACTAGGAAAGGGTAAATGTATTTTAAATATAGAACAGATATAAATCTTTGGGGACCTGCAGGAGTACCTTGGTAAGTTAAATAAAAGCCCAAAAGACATCCAGACCTACTCCTGAAACTTATAAACGTACCTTATGTGGCCAAAGGTATTCTGTGGATGTCATTAAAAAATTTGAGATGGGGAGATTATACTAGATTAGTTATGTGGGCCCTAAATGTAATCACAAGTGTTGTTATAAGAGCAAGGCAGGAGATCTGACACAAAAAGCAGGATGTATGACAATGAAGTATGAAGTAGCATGGTAAAGGACTTGAGATTCAAAGAATACAGGCATCTATCCTGCAGGGGCTAAAAAAGACAAAGAAGCAGATTCTCTCCTATAGTTTCAGGAAAGAACCAGCTCTTCCCATATATCTGATTGAACTGTAAGGAGGTAATCAGTACACTGTAAACCACTGATTTTGTTATCAAGTCTGTGGTAACTTGTTACAGATGCATTAAGAAACAGAGCTGGCACATATTTTCTGGAAAGGGTGAGTTATTAAATATTTTCTATTTGCAGGCTCTGCATCTCCTTAAACCTACTCAATCCTTTTACAGTATGAAAACAATCACACATAATACATGAAAATAGGTGTATCTGTGTTCCAGTAACATTTTATTTATTGAATTAGGAAGTGGTTTGAGCCACAGTTTGCCAGTTTGCCAGCGGTCTTAGCTTGGGTTGGCCTGGCAGCAAAGGTATATATACAAGAAGTTTACTTAGGAATATACTCAGAGAGAGAGTTGGACTACAGGAAAGTGATTAGGAGAGGAGGTAAATAAACATAGTCATTTTCTCAAGTAAGCCACAGGTGCTGGCAACTAGTTATTTAATGAGCAATCTTCTAAGGCTCCTTGCCTTTCAGAACTCACTAGCTCTTAATCCCTGGCTGAAAATTAACCTTAAGGGTGTTAACTCCCCCATATTTTGGGGGAGTATAAAGCAGTTGCTAATGACTTGTCAATCCCAGAGGGCAAGAAAAAATATAACATGGGTACACACTTAAAATAAGGTACTACTCATGAAAGCTGGCTCAGCCATCCACATATTTATTCATCACACCACAGTTGGAATCAAAGATACAGCCTGAGACTATGTGAGGCAGCCCATAAGAGGTATTCCATACAATCCACCGTATGCACCACTCAAATTTGTGTGTCCTCTATAAAGTCAGATCTACCACCAAAGCTTCAAAATAGTAACCACCTACTTACAAAAGACTAAATACAGAAGGTGAGTAGAACATGCATAATCCTAGTTGCTATAACTCATTCTAACACCATCCTTGATATTCACCACCTCCTTCCTAGAACTACTGATACTATTTTTCCCTTGTCATAGTCAGCACTTCATCAGGTCTTGGTTACTTCAACAATAAGTGACTCAAACTTTTACCCCAAAGGACCTGAGCCCTCTCCTGGATGTACTCTGGTTGAACCTTTAATTTTCCCTATTCTCTATATTCACCATTGTCACAGACCTAGTAAAAAGCACCAAAATATATCCAAGGATATACTATGAATTCCACATAAAGTCCTCTTCACCACAATTATATAGAAATAACCCTAGCTCCAGATAGAAATCAAGGTCAGTTAATTATATCTGAGTACAGTGGTTCCTTTCTTTACCTTCACTAACATGATGGAACCGAAGTGACCTCACGTAGTTATCATTCCAACTATATAAAGTGGTTTACTCATTTCCAGGTCTTCTCTAACATAGAGTGTGAGATGCTGTGGTGGTGAACTCATCACTCAGGCACATATAATCCAAAGGTATTGGGTATTTCTGTGCAGCAAACAACCTTTGACCAACAGGAACTAGGAGCTAGAGGGTTAAATGCCTTTTCATTCTTATAAAATATTGTCCTCTGGGAACTAGGACCTCTAAGCTACAAAGTGTGGACAGAATCCTGTGTTAATCCAATCCTGTTGTGGTACTGAAATGGCTTAGACTGGGTGATTTGTAAAGAACAGAAATTTATTTGCTAGCAGTTGTAGAGGCTAGAAGTCCAAGATCAAGACACTAGGAGATCTGGTGCCTGGTGAAGACCCACTCTTCACTTATGACACATTTACATGACTTCATTTGGCCAAACCAATGGAAGAGAGGGAGGTAGCTCTCTGGAGGTAGCTCTCTTTTATAAAAGCACCAACCCCATTTATAATACAATTATACTAGAAACTAAATTTTCATAGGAAGTTTATAGAGATACTAAAAGCATAGCAGATGCATAAATTCTATAAGCAGGAACTACAGACAGAAGCCACAGGCAACCCAGCCAACTCTGCTCCCATGGATCCCATGCCTTCACCACGGCCACTTGACAATACCAAGCCTACCTACCCTGTGTTTTGTTTCTCCCCAGCCCAAGGCACTAGAGGCACCTACCAGTCAAACAACCTGATAATGGAAACCAATCCCTTGGAAGAGAAAGTAAGGAATAATGCACAGGTCAGCAGCATCAGCCCCTCTAAAAGCCAATAGCTATTGGAAACTTTAAAAAAAAAAATAGTGTGGGCAGGCTAGAATTGGAAAAGAAATCCAGTGTAGCATTTGCTATACTGAAGAGGGTTTAATGAGAAGACATTTTGGGAAGTATTGTTTAAGACTGAGCCACAGAACAACTTCAGAAAAACTCCACTTTGGGACAGGGATTTAACTCAGTGGTTCCAGCATCTGCCTTGCAAGTGCAAGAGCCCAGGTTCGATCCCCGGTAACCACATACAACAATGCTGGGCAGGGAGACTCAGGCCCACCAGCAATTAGTACCACATACCACAGTGCCAGGTGTGGTGGCTCTCGCCTATAATCCCAGCATTTGGGAGGCACAGGCAGGAGGATTCCTGTGAGTTCAAGGCCAGCCTGAATTACAAAAGCGAGACCCTGTCTCAAAAAAAAAAAAAGAAAGAAAGAAAAGAGAAGAAAAAGAAGAACTCCTTAGGGTTCTCCAGTGTTACCCTACCACGGAGATTAGGTGAGAGACAGCTACAAGACATTGCCATGGAGAAGATGCTAGCTAGACACAGATTCCTGGAGAAGTTCACACAGGCCAAGAAGAACACAGAGCCTTGCTCTCTGTGGCAAGAAGTCAGCCCTGGCAAGTGTGGCTTTTTTAGCAGCAGCTGGATCTGAAAGCACTGGAATTAAGTCTGGCAGTCTGCTCGATCCCCTGACTCATTGTCTAAATCCAGCAGACACTAATGATCTGTTTTCCCCATCTAGCAAAGTTAGCAAGTAAACTGTTGACTTGGACAATTACAACAGTCCACGGGGATAGGGTGGTATGTGCGTGCATGCGTGCGTGCGTGCGTGTGTGTGTGTGTATGTGTGTGTTACAAAGAGGTATCTCTGAGGTAGAAGGGGTACCTCACAAACCCACAGGCTCTAAATAGAGAAACTTACAACTTCCTGGATTCCAAGACTACAGATCCTAGAAATTATTCATTTAAAATATGGAGTGATTTTTTTTACTCATTTTTTTTCTTTTTCCTTCATTGGTTTTTGGTGTTTTGGAGTACATTTTTTCCCTTCTGTTTTTTTCTGCCTTATTTTTCTTTTTAATCACTTTATTTCTTGTCTTTTTTTTCTTCTTCTTGTTTCTCTTCTGCTACTTTTATCTACCTCTATTAGTAGCCCTTTACTCCTCAATTTGCTCCTTTTTCTCACTTTATCTTTCTCACCTTCAACTAATTAATTTTCCAATTTTTTTACTTTTCCTTCTCTTCCTCCTCACCTTCTTTATTTTTACTAGCATAAACATTAAACTTTTTTAATCTTTAGGTAGTTATTTAGTTCTGTACTATTACTGTTGAATATTTTTCTATTACTGGAGGTACAGTTACTGCGTTTAGCACTTACTATATGTCAATATTTATTTTAGTATTTATACTATAATTATAGACCTCTTTCCTATAGTTAAGGATGGTACACTACTAGTTCTTAAAGTACATCAATATCCAGTTTGTCTTTAATGCTATAATGCTGGGCTGATTTTACTGGTATTTCCAGATGGCATAGTTGCTATTAATTGGTTTTCTCTGTATGCCAATATCTTGACTGCCTTTGACTCATTAAAAACACTGTAACCTATTCCCAGACAACTGGGAGCTGGGTCAATTAAACTATAGCATCCTCTCTCAAATTAATGAAGGCAGCTAGTCTTGAGACAGAGGCAAAGGCCTACGGATAGCCACACCCAGAATGCGTTACTGAAAAGCAGATACTAAAAAGAGCTCCATACTAGTAATAAATCTTTCCACTATATTCTACTCACAAACCTTAGTACATATGTACGTGTGCGCATGCGAATGTACACATGCGCACACGCGCATACACATACACACACACACACACACACACTATGAAAAGACAAGCTGACAAGATGCCTTTCAAAACTCCCAACAACTCAAAGCTAATCCACACCTTCAAACAAATGGACTTAATATCTATTCTATAAAGTGTTCCACCCAACAACAAAATACACACTCTTCTCAGCAGCACATGGAACTTTCTCTAAAATATACCACATACTAGCCAACAAAGAATGTTTAAGTAAAGGCAAAAGAGCAGAAACTATACTATGCATATTATCAAATCACAGCATAATGAAACTAGACCATAGTAAAAGAAATCACAAAATCTGTAGGAAAATGGATCCACCTACAGAAGATAACGTTAAATGAAACAAAGCTTAAATACAAGATGGTTTCCTTATATGGGAAAGCCAAAATATAAATAAAGAGCAAAATAAAAGATAATAGAAATTAAGAAAACAAATCTTTTTCAAATGGAAAGGAGAATAAGAGATGGAGGGACAAGGGAAAAAGGGAAGGAGAGGGGATGAGAAAAGAATTAGAATGTGTTAAGTACATTATTATGGTTTATATCTAATGAGCCCCCGAAAGCCTCAGGTACTACTCATACTTGGAGTTTTTGGGAGGTGACTCGATGGTGGGTAAATGATGCTAGGTTAGGGTGTGTGATAATTTAATTGGTTTAGCACAGTTCCCAGTGCTAATGGAAGCCTCATCCTGGATGTGGGTAGTACAAAACAATTAGCCTGTAAGCTAGATTAAATATAAAGGGATGAACAGAAGGTAAACTCACTGCTTTTCGGCCTGCTATGCCAAGAACCACTTCTCCTCTACCATGCCACCCTGCCACACAGCCAGCTGACTATGGACTGAAACCTCCAAAAACTGTGAGCCAAAAACTTTACTTTCTTTTTAACTTTAGATGTTGAGCATTGTCTCAGTAATAAGAAAATTAACTAAGGCTGGGGAGTTAGCTCAGTGGTTTCAGTGCCTGTCCTGCAAGCGCAAGGACCCAGATTCGATTCCCTGGTAACCACATACAATACTGGGTGTGAAGATTCACACCCAGCAGCAATCAGTACCACATACGACAGTGCCGGGCATGGTGGCTCACGCCTGTAATCCCAGCACTCTGGAGGCAGAGGCAGGAGGATTGCTGTGATGTGAGTTTGAGGCTGAGCTCAGGGCCAGCCTGAACCACAAAGCAAAACCCTGTCTCCAAAAAAATAAAAAAGAAAATTAACTAAGATATTCATATATCAACTCCCCACAAAAAGTTATAGATAACTGTTATAGGTCGTAAGCACATACTAATAAAAAACTACAAATAATATCAGAACATATACAAATTAAATAATACATTCCTGAATAGTCAGTGAGTCATAGAAGAAATCAAGGGAGAAAAAGAGTTCATAGATTCAAATGTTAATGCCATTACAATATACCAGAAACTGTAGGACGCAATGAAAGTAGCCCTAAGAGGGAAGTATACAGCCTACATCAGAAAAATAAGTCAGATAAATAACCTAATAAGGCACCTTAAGGTCTTAAAAAAACAAGAACAATCCAAAGCTGGTATAAAGAAGGAAATCAGAAAGATCTGAGGAAAAATTAACGAAATTGAGATTAGAAAGAATACAATGAAAAAAGAGGTGGTTCTCTGAAAGAATAAAAAAGTAGATAAAGCACTAGCCACTCTTAATCCTGAAAAAGGAATACAAGAATGAAATAAATGCAATTACAAATGAAAAAGTAGGCCAGGAATTTACCTCAGTGCTTCCAGTGCCTGCCTTGCAAGTACAGGGCCCAGGTTTGATCTGGTAACCACATACAATAATGCTGGGCTCATGACCACCAACAATCAGAACTACATACCATAGAGCCAGGCATGGTGGCTCAGTCTGTAATCCCAGCACTTGGGAGGCAGAGACATGAGGATTGCTGTGAGTTCAAGGCTGAGCTAAGGGCCAGCCTGAACTACAAAAGTGAGACTTTTCCTCAAAAAAAAGAAAGAAATGAATAAGTGAAATCATAAATCACCTCCACAATCAGAAGATTATTAGTAACTATTCAGAAAACTTGCAGCAAAAAAAAAAAAAAATCCTAAAAATGAAAGGAAGTGGAAAGATTCCTAGATAAACATGAATTTACCAGGACCTACTGGATTACTGTTGGATTGCCTAAAACTTCAGGGAAGACCTAAGCACAACACTTCTACTCTTCAAATCTGAAAGGCAAAGATTATTTCCAAACTCAGTGTTGGAAGCTAGCATTACCTTGATACCAAATCCAATGATTCAACCAAAAAAGAAAACTAAAAGACGCTTTTCAAGGAACACACAGATGTAAAAATCTGAACAAGATATTGGCAAACAGAATGTAGCAAAGCATCAAAAAGATCAAACATCGGGCCGGGGATTTAGGTCAGTGGTTCCGGAGCCTGTCTTGCAAGTGCAAGGACCGGGGTTCGATCCCCGGTAACCACACACAATACTGGGCGTAGAGACTCACACCCAGCATCAACCAGTACCACATACCACAGTGCCGGGTGTGGTGGCTCACGCCTGTAATCCCAGCACTCGGGAGGCAGAGGCAGGAGGATTGCTGTGATGTGAGTTAGAGGCTGAGCTCAGGCCCAGCCTGAACTACAAAGCAAGACCCTGTCTCAAAAAAACCTAAAAAAAAAAGATCATACATCACAACCAAGCAGGCTTTGTCCTGGGGATGGAAGGATAGTTCAACATACACAAATCAATAAATGTACTATATCACATACACAGAAGGACAAAAATTTCATGATCATCTCAAAAGATTCAGAAAGTCTTTGAAAACTCCACTATTCATTCACAAAACCCTCAAGCAAACAGATATAATGGTACCTCTGTTCGTGGAATGAATTCTATGACCAAAATTCCAAAATTAATTGGAAAAATTAAGTCTGTGAACCATTATATACAAAGAACTTATCTTAAACTAGCAAAAGCCATTAAGACAAACCTACTGCCAACATCACATTAAGTAGACAAAAACCTTAAAGCTTTTCCTCCAAAATAAGAAACAGGAAAAAGATGTCCACTATCATGACTCCTGTTTGTAATACACTACTCAAAACATTAGCAAGGGCAATCAGCCAAGAGAAAAAAATAAAATAAAATAAAGGAGTATATGTAAGAAAGAAAAAAGTCAAATTATCATTTGCAGACAATATGATCTTTTATATAAAAGACTCTTAAGTTTCCACCAAAGATTCCTAGAATTAACCAAATTTCATAACAACATACAAAATCATCACACAAAAATCAACTACATTCCTCTATACCAGTAATGATTCACTGAGAAAGAAAGTAGGGAAAAATACCATTTGTAATAACACTAAGAAAAATTAAATAATTAAGAATTTTAAAAATTTTTCTTTATTCAGTTCTTGGTACATTTCAGGTACACATTATGATCACACTCATCATTGAGAATTAGTACTTGTACATGATGTATCTTGATTCTTATTTTTTCTCATTGCCCTGGCCTCCCTACCCTCTATATACATAAGTTTTGTTTTCATTCTTTCCTTTTAAACCTTCAGATTTTCTTTCCCTTCTTTGCTTTCCCCCAGTTCCCCTTTCTCTTTGAAGATTTTCTTCCTATTTTACAATATCTGCGTGTATTATGGACTTCACTTACACTTTGTTTCTCATGTTAGAGAAATGACACAATATTTACATGTGTGTCCTATTTATTTCACTTAAGAGTATGGCTTCAACATGCCATCCATTTAACTAAAAACGTCTCTAATTTACCATTCTTTATGGCTGAGTAGTACTCAATTTATTGAAAATAAATCTTTATCCATTCTTCAGTTGATGGGCATCTCGGCTGTTTCCAAGATTTAGCTATTATAAACTGTGCTGCTATAAACATGGGTATCCATATGTCAGTGTTATGATGCTTTTAATTCTTTCATGAATATACCAGGCAGAGAAATAGGATCAGATGGGACCTCTAATTCTAGTTTTCAGAAATCTCCACACTGATCTCCACAGTGGTTGCACCAGCCTACATTCCCACCAATAGTGGAGAAGGATTCCTTTTCTCCACACAGGCCCACTAGCATTTGTTATTCGTTTTTTGTTTTTGTTTTTGTTTTGTTTTGTGTTTTTTGGTTTTTTTTTTTTTTTTTTGAGACAGGGTCTCACTTAGTTCACACGCAGTCCAGGCAAGCCTCAAACTCACAGCAATCCTCCTGCCTCTAACCCTAACCCTTCTTTATGTGAAGTGTCATTGCTCTCATTACCATATTCTATGTTCATAGGTCTATTTCTGAGTTCCATATTCAATTCTATTTACCTATTTGTCTATTCCTACATTACTAGAGGTTTGTAATATATTGATAAATTATAAAGGAATCTTCTCTCCTTTCCTTCATATTTTCCTTGCCTTTAACAGGCTCCACATAACATCATTTTGGTGTCTTGTTTGGAACCACACTAACCATAATGACTGATTTGTTGGAAGTACTGAATTCTCCTTCGTTTTTTTAAAATAAGGTCTCAGTTTTGTAGTTCAAGTTGGCCCCAAACTCACTATGCAGCTCAGACAAGCCTCAAACTCACAACAATCCTCCTGCCTCTGCCTCCCAAGTGCAGTGCTGGGATTACAGGTGTGAATACCACACCAGGAGTTGTGGTGTGTGGTTACCAGGGATCCAACTCAGGACCTTGCACTTACAAGGCAGACACTGGACTTACTGAGTTAATTCTTTGGCCCTTGATTTCCTGACAGCAGTCATTCTTTCTGGAGTGACATAAAATTTTAGAGATGTTTTCTTTCTGCACCTCTTGAATGACCAGTGATGTTGAACATTTTTTCATACATTTATTTGCTGTTTTTACTTCTTTATCTGAAAAATGTCTGTTCATTTCAGATGCGCATTTTTAACTGGGTCTTTAATTTTGAAGGTCTGATTATTTTAAGTTTTCTGTATGTTCTGGATAGTAGACCTTCATTTGAAAAACAGCTAGTAAAATTTTTTTCCACATTTTAAGTTATCTTTTGCTCTATTGGTGGTTTCTCTTCCTATGCAGATGCTTTTTAATAATATGAGATCCCAGTTGTTGATTCTCTCTGTTATCTCTTATACTACAAAGGTTTTGTTTATAAAGTCTTTCCATATGCCAATGTCGCCAAGAGTTCTACCTAACCTTTCTTCCAGTAGGTTTAGTCTTTCTGGTTTAATATTTAGATCTTTGATCCACTTTGATTTTAGTTTAGTGCATCGTGAAAGATGTAGGTCTAGTTTTAAAATCCCAATCAAATTATGAACAGCATTCCTCACAGAACTAGAAAGAACAATCCTAAAATACATTTGGGATGAAAAGAGATCCAGAAGAGTAAAAACAATCCTGTGAAGAACACAAAAGCAGAGGGACTTCAATCCCAGACTTCAAATTATATTCCAAAGCTACAATGATAAACACATTATGGTGCTGAGGAAAAAAAAAAAAAAAAACATGGATCAAGGAACGGAAGAGAGAAGGCAGAAACTCCAGGCACATTCAGCCATCTGATCTTTGACAATAGGGCAAAAAAACACATGCTGGAGGAACAAAAACCTCTTTAGGAAATGTCAGTGGAGAAAACAGCTGCCCAAAAGCAACTACTCATATTTCTCACCCTGTACTAACTAGAATCAAAATGGATCCACAATACATATGTTAAAACAGAAACACTGAACCTGTAAGAAGATAAAAAAGGTAAAATTCTTAAAGTCACAGGCTTTGGAAATGACTTTCTAAACAGAAGCTCAAATAAAGAATTACACCAAAAGTCAATAAATGGGATCATAGCAAATTAAAAAACCTTCAGCACAGCAAAAAAAAAAAACCATAAAACATTGAATTGGAAAAAATTTGTCAGTTATTCCTGAGAGACAAGAATAATATTTAAAAGAACTAAACAAAATATTAGAACACCCTTCAAAATAAAAATCCTAATTTAAAAAAATGGGCCACTGAAATGAACAGACATTATTTAGAAATAGTATATATGGCCAATGAATACATAAAAAAAAATGCACATCATCTCTGACCATTAGTGAAATTCACATTAAAATAACAACTGAGATTTCATTTCACTTCAGAAAGAATGGCTATCATCAAGAACTCAAATAATAAAAAATGCTGACAAGGCTACAAGGAAAAAGAAAACTCTCTATGCTGTTGGTGGGAATGTAATCTAATACAACCACTCTAAGTCAGAATGGAGATTCCTTAAAATATAAATTCCATTCAATGCAGCTCTTCCCCTTGTATATATCTTCCTGAAAGGGTTAAAGACATTATAGCCAGGTGTAGTGACTCATGCCTGTAATCCCAGCCCTCAGTAGGCAGAGAGGCAGGAGGACTGCCATGAATTCAAAGCTAGCCTACACTACACAGTGAGTTCAGGGCCAGTCTGAACTACACAGCAAGATTCTGTCTCAAAAAACAAAAAAAACAAACAAACAAACAAAAAAGATATATTACAATGATACATACATACTTCTATATATGTCCATGAAAAATGAATGGGTAAAAGAAATGAGGTGTTTATATACAGAAGAGTACTACTCTACCATCAAGGATAAATACTTTTATCTTGAGACCATAATGTTGGACTTCCAGGAAAATGGTAGAGTAGTGAGCAGTGTAGAAAGAATCTCTCAGGATTTGGTGTCCTGACACTGGAATATAGCAGCACGAGGAGGTTAAGAAGGAAGGAGGCAGATTCATGGGATTCAGGAAGGATCTAGAGGGA
>PVIR01018666.1:0-33071 GCA_004026965.1 Petromus typicus | reverse complement strand
CACATTTTCTGAACCTGCTGTATCTGCTCATGGTTCACTGCTACTTAACTGGGAGAATCCCAGTGCAGACTCACCCTTCCACGCAGCTTCCCTGGCAGGCTTCCTCAGGGCACTAGCCACAACTCTGCCTTGAAGACTCCGGAGAGAAGCACATGCTCCTACCTTCATGACCAAACCAGAGACAAAACTGCTAGATTGAAAAAAAAAAATTTAAAGCCATCACCCATTCCTTTCTCTCTTCAAAATAACAGTCAAGAAATCCACACGAACAAGTTATTCCTTGCCCACTCAAGCCAAAAGCTGATCTAGTACAAAGTCAGACTACAAACTAAAAACGTACTCTCAACTCCAGAAGCGTAGATTCTGATAAGTTCAATTCTGCTCCAAGTTCCAAGGAATTCTTTCCAGCCGGAAACCAGGCATTGTGGAACAGGCCCTGTGATTTCCTGCAAGACTCCAGGAGTGGCTGGAGGGGAGGCCTGTTAGCCAACGACTGCTCCTTCAGACAGGAGCCCCAGACTGCTCAAACCTTCAGGAAAAGCTGTTCACATGTCTCGGGCACCTCACAGCTCAGCCATGCTCTCTCACTCACTCTGAAAACCCCTCTCGAAGATTCTGGCACTGTACCGGGCCTCCAGACCAGAAGGCCGACGCTTGCTGGTGGTCCTGCGCACACCTCAAAGCGCAAGGTGCCAGTCCTCACAGGAAGGAGGCAGACTCGCACACAATCCACCACTCCCCATTATCCTGGGCAAGGCAGACCCTTCTCCCTTCCCAAAAGCATGGAAATGGTGATGAGCCTGCTCAGTAACACCTTTAAATTTTCCTTTAAAAAGAAAAAATTAAATACTCCCCTTGAGAGAATAACTTCTGCACCTTTTAATGAAGATAAAGGAACACGCTGATGAAAAAACAACACTCTGTCCTTGCAGACGTCAGATGCTTTGTTAAAAAGTCTTCTCCCTATTTCAAAGGGAGAGCAGTGGAGTCTCAAAGAACTTTGTCCTTCCCACCCATTATGATGGTCACTTCCGATAACTCAACTGAAATGTTACAGACAACAGAAGGCTTGGATGTCGAAAGCCTTAAGAAGCCATCAGAATGAGACTCCTAACTTCAGCCATATTTTCTTCAATAAAAGGCTCCCAGAACATGCACACACATAATGTCTGCTATGGGTGCGATGTCTGTCTTCTTCAAATTTCACCTTTCAAATTTCTAACCCCCCCAGTGTGATGACACCTAGAAGACCTTCAGAAAATCAGATCACAGGGTAGAACCCTCATGAATTGGATTAGTGCTCTTATTTTTCAAAAAAAAGCCATGGAGATTAGCTTTCCTCTCCCCCTCCCTTCTTTCTGCTATGTGAAAAGGCAAAGAAGAGGTGGCCGCTATGAACCAGGTAATAGATTCTGCCCAGACACTGAATCTGCCAGTGTCTTGATCTTACACTTCCCCAGACTGCAGAGAGGAGTTCGTGCCTGACAAACAGGTATTGGTTGTCTAAGCCTCCAAATTTCCAGAATTTTGTGACAAAGCAGCCCCAACAAATTGCCCACAGAGTACCAGCTGAGACAGGCATGGTGGTGCACACCTGTAATCCCACCATTGGGAGACTGAAGCAATAGGACTGTCATGAGTTCAAGGGCAGCCTGCACTACAGAGTGAGATCTTGTCTCAATTTTTTAAAAAAGTACCAGCTGCACCTCATAAGGTATCTAAGCATGACTGCCACTCTTCTATGCATGCTGACAACCCCATGTCCAGAGTGGCAGATCTCAATTTAATAAGATACTCCTTCCACCAAAAGCAATGGCATACAGTTGAGGCTCAAGTGTCTAAGGTTATACCTGCCACTCATATCTCATTTAAGACCTGATTACTATCCACAAAGAGGGCAGCACTTTTTAATTTGTTGGTTGGTTTTAGTTGTGATTTTTTGAGACTACTTGCTATGTAGTTCAGGCTGGCTTTGAACTATGTTCACAGTGAACCTCCTGCCTCAGCCTCCCAAATACTAAGAATACAGGCACTACCATATACAACCCACAATCAGTTTTCATACACTATAATGTAATCTCTTTGAAGACAGGGGCCCTCGTAATTCATTTTGCATTCCCAGATCCCAGCTGTTACATAGCAAGTACTTGTACTCAGGCAGTCAATAAAGAGCTGTCAAATAAATATTCATAGAGCTCATAAGATATAATTTCAAAACTTCTACCCATAGGCTAGCATTCAGAGTTGAGAATTCCAGTGAGAGAAGGTACAGAATATGCATGAGAGATGGGTCAGAAGATGTAGCCCCCATTTTTGCCAAAAATTCACATTAGTGTCCTGGGCCAGTCTCTCAAACGGGAAGGGAGAAGCATGATTTCCTCTTCTGTCAACATTAGGTGATCTCTTGATTTAACCTCCAAGGGAAATTTATGCAAGTTTAAGAACTTGTAAAGTATGAAAAAAGATGTACCTTCGAGTTACAACTATAATATCAACCTGACGATAAGGGCTGTGAACATACGACAACCAGAAGGCCGTTTTTTCCACAGCTGTTGGGAACAGCAGGCAGTCAGTCACCTCAGCAGTCGGTGAGGTTTCTGCCTATTCGCCCGTATTCACATGTGACAGACAGACACATTGGGGTGATTTTCTGGAGTCTCTTCAGGGAGATGCAAATTTCAATGATTATTCCAAGCAGAAAGCCTCCAAGTGGAACAACGGCCCACAGACATTACTTCCAGGTAATAAACAGATTCCACTCAGACAAAGAAAAATAAAGCTGCCTGTGGCTACATTCCATAGACGCCCCATTCGTGGAAGCATCAGGCGGAGCTCGAAATGCGAGCCAGACGTTGCTGAATTCTTATTTTGGCTCGTCTCTAACGCAGAGTGGATGGTCCTTGGCCAAGTCTCTCCTCTAGAAGCCAGGCTCTGGATGGTTATGACAACCCCCATAAACCATCCCGATTACAGGGTGAGGCCAGGAAAGCATTTCACAGACATAAAGCGCTGCCAACCCCTCTGGCCAAACGAGGGAAGACTTCAAGAGGCAACGTGGCTGTGGTGGCAAACCACACGGCAGCCGCTCTTCTAACCGTGGACTCCCACAAACTCACAGGGGGTGCAGAGGCCTCAGAGCCCCTCACCTCAAGGCCTAGCCCCAAGTATGGAAAGCTGTATGAACTTACACCATCCAGAAGAATTGCCTGCAAAGCTCTTTAAACCACATAGCTAACCTGTAACATTAACCAGCTATAACAAAGTTTGGTTCTCTTCCATTGCAAGAGATTTGAGACAGTGAAGGTAAATCAAGGCAAAGTAGTACGCTAGAATCTGCCCATGAAACAAGGAAGGCTTTTCAGGAGCCACATTAGTTTTACTGTCTACTCCCCGCCCCCAACTCCTTTTAACTATTAGGTACCAATGGATACCAGATACATAGCACTGGACAAAAAGGTTAAGAGATAGTATCAGGAAAGTTTCCCACCAAAGCCTGCTAATAGTACTCCCACTGATTAGAAAGCACTTCTGTCATTTGGGAGCTCTAATCCACTCTTATCAAACCTTTGGCTTCGTCATTTATCAGGGTGGGAATGAGAGGTACATCAGCTATGCCACAGAGTGATTTCTGGGGCCCCTGCCCATGAAGCAGCAGATCAAAAAGGAGTTCATGCCTGCCAGAGTGAAGCTTTCACCATAGCAACACATGTTATTCTACAAACAGTCAGGACTAAGGCGCTCTGTTGTGACCAGTCTGGATAGTGCCTCGGAGAAATGCACGACGGAGGTTCACACAAGAGAGCAAGCGACAGAAAAGTGGCACCTATTTAGCTTGCGGGGCAGTCTCCTCGTGGTTTTCACTTCTCCACAGAGCTGACAGCAGCAGCACAGAGGACCCTCCAGTAGCAGGTCCTGTGTGCTGGATGTCAGGGAAAAATGATGTTCTGGACAAAGCAGCCACACTGCCTGGATCCCCGGAGAAAAGAGGGACTTAGCGCAGAGCTGGTGACCAGCCCCACTGAACAGTAGACGGCCAGTGCTGGAAAACTTCAGGGAAATGTCCCCACCTCAAAACACGCCATCTTTAAGAGAGACACAACTAGGGTGGCTTGATGGGTGTTTTACATGTGCTAGTCTCCATCCTGCAGGCAGAACCAAAAACTTGCTAACTTATCAACGGTACCTTTCTAGACATCACATTTTTGCCAAGGGAAAGAAATAGGATAAACCATGTGTCTTACATCCCACAGGCCAAGGCTACAGGGGCAGCTTGACCAGAAGAAAACCTAGTTTCAAATTTCTGTTCTGTTGCTCACATCACCGAGCTACGCATGTAGAAATCCATCCACCAAACCAGAGAATCCAACACCAAACGCCAGAGAATGAACTCTGACTGTTCTATGACACTCACAACTATATCACAGGCTGAAGAGCAAGATGCACAAAACCCAGAACTATAAAAACTGGCAAAGAAAATCTGTCAAATGTGCATCCGAAGTTAGGCAAGGAAGGACAACTTACGTCCACAGTGCGTGTCCATACCGCTTACAAAATTCTCACAAAACAGAAGCAGGATTTGTCCCGATGCTACCATGAGACAGGATGAATCACTACAGATTATGAAGCATACAGGTGTGTCTGGAGATTGTGACCAAGGCCACAGACCCACACACAAAAGGCTGTGATGCAGGTGACGCACTCCTGTTGTATACACTGCGAACTTTTCACTCTGACAAGTAATCGCGGTGTGAGGAACACGGAACAAGACAGGTTCCTGGAGAAAAGGCAGATCTGCCACACCTGCCTCCAAAACAATGACAAAGCAACAACAGGCTACTGCCCAAAAGATCCTCTGGGTCTTAAGACCTTTCAGGCATCACTGGCCAAAGAGAAACCAATCTACAAATGACAGGCTCAGAATTTCAGAAACATTTCTCTGCAGCTGCAGAAACAGAAATTAAAAAAAAAAAAAGTTTCTGTCTTGAAATGACATCTTAAAGGTAGTATATAAATTGCTTCTTCTCTATCTTCCCACACCCCCTTTTCTCATGCTCCATCCGCTAATGAAAGAGTTTTCTTCTCCTCCAGTCTCTCTCAGTTTGTAACGTGGCACAAGATAGGGCATTGAAGGGAAAAGGAGACAGACAGGGAGGCTGCTTTCAAACTGACACATACACACACCCCAACTGGACACTGCACCCGGCAGGACGCACCGCCCAGACTCCACCTAGGAAAGGACTGAAGGACTCCACTGTGGAAGGAAAAACTACCCTTGGTGCCACCTCTCCAAAAGCAAAGTTAAAAAAGAGAAAGCTAGAAAGGAAGGAGGGGGAAAATGAAGTTCCACATTCCTGACATTTTTTAGCCAAGTGCTGTGACTGCACAGAACAGCTCTATTCCAAACAGCCTGCAGGACAGAAAACCTAGGTTTAGATGGGAGAACCTGGCCTTGGAGATAGAATGACCAACACCAGAGGGGCAGCGTGTGCTTGTCTGTGTGCGTGTGTGTTGGGGGCTGGGTATTCCCCAAAGGAAGTGATCCCAAGGGAAGAAACACATAGCTAACCTCGCCCTGAAGCCAGACACCTGACATCCTAGGCTTCTAAAGTAGTGAATGCCCCTGAACACTGCAGAGGGCACGAGCAAGGCAGAGTTGAGATGGGCACAAAGGACCGAGTGCAGAGTGTGCACTGGTTGTGACTGGGGGCCGCTCACCGGCAGGAGCTGGGCAGAAACACCTGAAGACGGAGCAGCAGGGGTGTGTGGCACTCTTTGGGGGAAGAACCATAATCCTGTTTTCCCCAGTCAGCTTCTGTATAAAGGAACTGTACCTAACCTGGGCAACACAGAATGTCAGCAGCCTGCTGGGCCCTGATTTCCTTCTGTTCCCTCCACCTCCTCTGGCCTCACTGTTAGGAAATACTGTGAGGTCCGGACTCAATCCTTCCTGCCATGTACACACCTACATGCGTACGTACATACCCACATACCCCAGGGGACAATATAGAAGACCTTGGGTAGGATCCAGTCAGCCCTGTGCTGGTTCTCAAGCAACTCCACACTCTATCTTATAAGCCCAATTTTCCTGAAGATGAAATTCCCATCAGATCCTTAGACGATTCCACTCTTACCTGTTGTTGTTTTGAGACAAGGTCTTGCTAAGCAGTTCAGGTTGGCCATGAACTCACTATGTAGTGTTCAAACTCACAGAGACCTCCCCTGCCTCAACCTCCCAAGTGCTAGGATAACAGGCGCACACCACCACACCCAGCTGTGCTCCACGTGGTAGGAGCAGCAGAGTTCCAACCCCGACCCATACATGCACACACAAAAAATCCCTTTCTGCACAGAGCCAAGTTGGTGGTGGGAAGACTGTGAGGACCTAGTGTCCAGCCCAGAACACAAGCCCTCACAATGGAGACATTGGGTATGTCATTCTCTTTCCTAGACCAGTGCTGACTGGTCTGGGGAAAAGGAGACACCTGCCCCATACATCCTCTACATCCAAGGTGCTCCGAAAAGAGAAGCAGGGATGTAGCCCTTTCCATACTCCGCAGTGCATCCCTAAGGAGGAGAGAGAGCTGTCGTAGTACTTTTTCCTCACCATGAGCCTTTCTCACCCAGCAGTGCTGGGCAGAACAGTTCCTATATTTTTCAACTACCACAGATTGGCATGTTTAATTCACAGTTAGGACTTTCCACAAAACCAGCGCCAGGGAGGGAAAGGTATGAAGCTCAAATGCTAGGAAGCCTTTTTTTTTGCACTGAGTTAAAACATGTAGAACCAGAAACCTCAACACTAAAAACACAGCAGAGTCCTAGGTGATGCCAGGGACATAGCCAGCCCCAGAGCCAGTACTTATGAGGTTTATGGCTGATATGAGCGTCTTTCAGCCACAATCTCTAAGAGTGGGGATATGGCGCTGGGAGGCCTCTCAGAATGGAGGACAGTAAACAGACACAAGGATATTTGCTGGGCAAAACAAATCCTTGGTTATTTCATTAAGCTATTATGGCTATAAATAATATCAGAGCTCTTAGAGAAAGAAACTGACTCACTGGTAGGAAGCAGGGCTCTTTGGCTCACATAATCTCAGTTAAAATCTTCCTATGAGAAAAGAGATTTTTACCAACGTCCTCAACAGTGGGCGAACTGAGGCTGCAGTCCATTTCGGGGGAGACCAATGGCAACACACAGTGGAACATAGACCTGTCCCATACACAGCAGGAAAGCCCTGGTGGGGGAAAGTTCAGAACTGAAGAAATGCCATCAAAAAGCAAGTCCAGGTTGTTTCCTACACATCCTGAAGCCGAGGCAAGCCCACATGCACACATCCAACCCAGACCTACCCCAAGAATGTTCCCAGCTTGAGGGCAGCTCCATCAGCCAATCAGGGCCTTTGTCATCCATAGAAAGGAAAAAAGAGCCCTACTGAGCGTCCTCTTTCTGTATGTCCCTCTTCTCTAGGGCAGCTGGCAAATGGTTACAGCTTTCTATCACATCCCCCAGAAAGCAGATAACGACCTGTCCAAAGGAAGACCAAGGAGCCTTCACAGAGGAACCAATGAGACTAGGAAGTGCTACTTGCACGTCCAGTGAGAAAAGACAGACCACCTCAAACTCATTCCTCATTTTCTCCTGTTCTTCCAACTTCTGAATAACACGCTCACTCTGTAGGAGTTCAGAGTCCTTCCATCAGCCCCCTTGGATTTTGAACCCTGGCCTACTAGACCTTCCAGTGCTGTGGTTTCCACTGCTGTCCGAGGGGGATCCCAACCTCTGCTCCCATCCCTGCAGCCACAGCGGAGACTGTTCCTGTCCCTGTCCCGGGCCCTCTAAAGGGGTGAAGCTCTGGGATCTGCCACACGTGGACCCAATCGGACAGTCTACGGAGCGACAAAGGGTTTCTCCAAACTAGCTTTTTAGACAATGGTGTAAGAAAATAAAGGCCAACAGAAGGCTAGGCTGGGACGGAGCCAGGGCCACACGTGAATACCTGCAGCACGTTCCAGAGGCGCCAAGAATGCAAACTACCAGAAAAAGGGAAGGGAGATGAGAAAGAGCCAGGGTCCCGCCCCTGGAAGGACTTAGAAGAGACGGTGGCCCCCACCAGAGAGAGGGGGGTTGTGCAAGGACTCTGGGTCTCAGGGCTCGGCTCCCGGACGCCAGAAAAGAAGCCAGGGTGGCAGAGGGCAGCTAGTTTGCGACCTGGCTAGGCTAGGGTTTCACGGCTGCAGCGAGCTACAGAAATGAGGTGGGTGCCCGAGAAGAAGACAGAGCACAGCACTGCGAGCTAGGCGAGGAGCCGTGAGGTGCTGTCTGGCTGACCCGAGGACAGGCCGGGGTCACAGTGCACAAAGCCCGGCACAGATAACGCGCAGGGCACAGACGCCCGGCTCAGATGAGGCCCGGGGATCCGCAGGAGCGCGCGCCGCGGCGCATCAGCACCCTCCCCAGTCCCGCTCACCTCGAACATAAGCCCGATGAGGACGCACAGCACCAGGCAGAAGCCGATGTCCGCGTGGTTGTGGATAACGAACTCCTGGCTGAAGAGCGGGTAACTTTTCGTCCTCCTGCGGAAAGCCATGGCAGCGGGCGCGCACGGCCGGCGGGGCCCGCACCCTGGCTCCCAGCCGCAGCGCAAACTTCCCCGGCCCGATTCCGTCAGCCCGCCGGCCCCGCGCCGCCCGCCGCCCGCCGCCCGGAGCGGAACAACTTCGGGCCCCGCCCCCTTCCTCCGCCCGCCCCGCCCCCTTCCTCCGCCCGCCCCGCCCCGGCCCAGCGCCCGGAGCCGCCCCGGGCCTCAGCCCCCGCCCTGCCGGCCCGGCTCTCCGAATGCGGCTCCCGGCCCCGCCCCTGGGCGCTTAACCCTCGCGCCGCCGCGGCCGCGCGGGAGTCTGCGGCCACGCTGCGGGCTTCCGGGCGCGACTCTGCTGACCCCTGCTCCAAACCCGCCCCGCGCCGGGCCGCATGTCCGGGGCGGTGCTCGGCCCACCGCGCGCGCCCCTCCGGACAGGAAGTGGGCCCGGACCCGCTCCGCGCTCCCGCTCCTCCTCCGCAGGCAGGGCCGAAGGCCCGGGCCGGATATGCTGGGGAGCCCGCGGGGGGCTGAGGGCGGCGCGGGTCGCGGGAGCCGGGACCTCGGGCGGGCCTCCCCGCTGGCAGCCGGCCTGCGCGGACGATGAATGAATGGGCGGCCGACCCAGCCCGGAGAGCTGGCCGTGGGCGAGGCTCGGCTGCGGCTCCGCGCCGTGCCGCCGGCAACAAAGGCCCTGCCCCAGGGCGGCTGCGTTCCGCTGCGGGAGCGCGAGGAGGGCCGCGTTCCCCTGTGACCTGGGACCCGCGTCGGGTTTACCGCGCGCTGACGTGGTTTTATGTTCCAAGGCTCACCCAGATCCTGCTGTCAGTGCGAGGTGATCTGATGAAGGGATGAACAATACAAAAGAAAAGCTCTCGTTTTTCGTTTGTTTTTTAGTATTAGATCTTAAAAGTTCTGAAAAAAACAGACGGTCTTAAATTATTTTTATTTGCAAATGTTGGATTTAATTCTACTTGAGGTGGCCAACTAACCCGTTTCTAGACGTGCAGAATGAACAAAGAACTTTGATTTCCATTCCTTAAAAAAAAAATACCCCCACGCTTATTCATCTTGTAAGTAAATATAATTCTTAAAAATGACAGTGTCTGCAATGACTAAGGCTGGATGGAGTTCCTAGAGAAAGTTTACTTCAACCTCTGCATAGTTCTGAAGTCATTTAGCATACAGTCTTGGGTCTTTCACTCACTTATCGGACTGTCAAGGAAATTAAAAGTACAGTAATGTCTGTTGAACTAAATCTCGTTAAACTTAAACTTACTTTTCTTAAAATCGGCCCTTACCTTTATGAGGAACAGAATGATTTGGAGTGATTTTGTATCTGTTCACATTTTACACCAGCACCCCTGTCAAGTAAGTTGAACTCTGAGAAATTTGTTTCTTTATAGATCGAAACTGGAATACAAATTATGTAAGTAACTTTTCACCCATTTTCCCCCATAACAATTTATAGTTAATAATGGTAGTGATTTCCTGTATAAGGTGGTATGTTGTCAATTTCTTAAGGCCCAGGGTGCTAGAAAGTAGAAACTAATAACCAACACATTTATAAATGACAAACCTGAGGTAGGGGGCTGGCACAGACGCTGGCATGCTGCTGACCACCACTATGACCTTTGAAGCATAATGAAACAGAAGATTCTAGGAGACGTGGTTTGACCACTTGTCATTTTAAAGCCCAGGGAGGAAGTACTGGATACCTACTTCAGCTGTCATCACCATCTCTTAAATCCGAGTTCCCCCAAAACATCTTCAGCCCATATGATTGGTGTACTCTTCCCCAGGACTTTCATCCTGAGCTTGCAACATTAACAGATCGACAGCACTTCACCTCTTGGAGAAATTCCCAACCCTTTTCTATCACTGAGTCCTGTGAATTCTTACCTCCAAATCTCTATCACCAACTCCTACTTCCACTTTTCTGTGTGTACCCACACAAGTTATCTATGGATCCTGCTGCTTCCAGTATCTCTCCCTTTAACGTTCGTTCCATTAAGAAATGTCTGTGGTGCATTTACTGTGAGGCAGCCTCTGCTAGTTATAAGATATTAATATATCTTAATTATTAAGACATCCATTTGTAGTCCTCAAACTCTTTGGTACTTCTCCCTTCCCTTCAAGACGTGGCAGGTCTGTGGGCTGGAGTTAGTGGTTCACTGCTAACACGCAGCATAAATGATGATGCGTGGCTCTTAGGGCCCATTCAGTCATCCGTGGAGCTTTTTCAGCAATGGCTAAGTCTAGAGTGTGGGATGCTGGGACTGATTCATTACACAGTGCTAGGCTTGATGGCATTAAAATGAAGGGTGTGAGTGCTCCCCACCTCCAGAGTCTGAATAGGAAAAAGGGGCAGAGAGACTGTTCAGGTCCCCTGTTGCTTTTGCTGTCTTCTGCATGGAACAAAATTCTCTGTGACACCCCTTGGCCGTGTGCCACTCTGCTTTGGAGCCAGCCAACTATGGACTGAAAACTCTACGAACTGTGAACTAAGTAAACCTTTCCTCTTCTAACTTTGCCTGGCAAGTATTTTGTCTTAGCAACAGGAGAAAAGTAACTAAGACAGTGACTTCTAAGACTAGGCTACACAGGCATTTGAGTTTTTTGATCTGTCTCGGATCACTCTGGGAGGAGCCATGTGCCGCACTGTGAGAATATTTGAGGTCCTGTGGAAAGAGTCACATAGCAAGAGGTAAGGTCTCCTGTCAACAGCCTACACCAATTTGCCAGATATGAGAGGGAGGCCATTTAGAAGCAATCTCCAGCCCCAGGAAGCCTTCAGATGACCAGAGCCCTGGCTAATCTCTTGACATCTTCTGACATCCTACACCAGAACAAACCAGGTATGAGCTACTCCCAAATTCCTGATGCAAGGCAACTGTGAGATAATAACCATTTGCTGTTTTAAGCCACTAAATCATATGTTTTGTTATGTAGTAAGAGGAAACTAATACACACTAATGGAGCTTGTAATATTTTTGAAGAAACAAAGATATTACAATTTAGTACAATGATGGTGACTATAACAATTAGAGATGTGTACACTGTAAGCAGAAAGAAAAGTTCTAATGTGTAGAGAAGAGGACTTTCAGGCTGAGCTTTTATGTGAAAGACTGCTAATACGGACAAGTAGCAGAGGGTTTGGAAAAATAAAATGGAACTGGATTGTAATGGGTTTTGAAAGCTGTGGTAGGAAATAGGACTTTATTTTAAAACAATGGGAAAGAATAGGGAGTTTTTAAGCATGAATAGATCTGTCTCTCAAGGAAAACTATCAGGAATATAGAAGATCATTTTGATTTAAGCACAATGATGTCAAGAAGATCACTTGGGAAACTATGACAACAATTCAGCAAAAGAAATGAGCACTTCTCAAAAGAAGAAGTAATGGCCGAGTATGGTGGCACCCAGCTGCAACCCCAGCTCTCAGGAGGCTGAGGAGGGGAGAGCACTGGGAGTTTGAGGTCAGCCTGAACTACATAGCTAGACCCTATCTTTAAAAAAAAATAATATAAAGTTAAATGTATTATTTTAGACATTTCAAAGAATAATTGGATGATTAGATTTGATGACTGCTTAAATATGTAAGGGAGTTAAATGAAAAATTTTAAGATAGGATTATGTAAATGATGGTGTGAACATTTTAAAAAGTTGTGTGTGTGTGTTTGTGTGTGTGTGTTTGTGTGTGTGTGTGTGTGTGTGTTTACATAGGTAGAGTACATATATATATCAAAGGGGAGCAGAAGAGAAAGGCAGCTTTAAACAAGCTGGAGTTCTTGGCATGGTGGCAATGCACCGATGTTCCCAGCAACTCAGAAGTCTTAAGACAGAATTGCTGCAAATTTGAAGCCTGCCTACAATACATAGTGAGTTCAAGGCCAGCCTGAACAACACAGTGAGACCCAATCTCAAAAAACAAACAAAACAAACAAGCCTAGGTTGAAGAGTCACAGAACATCCAAATCCATATTTGGACGATTTAGTTGAAAACTGCTGGAGAGGAAAAACCAGAACTAAAGGTTTTTGTGGCACCTCATTAGTGTGGCTGTTGAAGCTATAATATTAAGTAAATGTTCCTAGGGGAGAGAAAAAGCCTGAAATGAGCAGAATCCAAGTGAACCCTAACATTCAGAAAAGAGAGATGGGGGACAGGAAAGAAAAGTGGGTACAGGAGCCATGACACAGGGATTGTAGAGGCTGAATTTACTCACACGGGCTAAGAACAACATGACGCCCCTCGATTCATCTACTAATGTCCCTTTTCTTTGAGTCAAAGGCATTCTGTATTCCAGGCATTCTATCTTCGTACCTCAGCCTCCCAAGTGCTGGAATTTCAGACAAGTGTCACCATGTTTGACTTATGAATGACCACTTTTAATTGAACATTGGAATGGTTCTAACTCTGGGCATAAGATGAGAAGGAGATAGGAAAATAGTCTATTTTTTAAAGGTTTCATATGAGGCCCAGGGGTGTAGCTCAGTGGCATAACACCTGCCTGGAAAGCATGAGGTCCTGAGTTCAATTCCTAGTACAAATAAATTAAAAACTGAAGTTTCATAAGAAAAGGGGGAAACAAATGGTGTTTTGAGGAATCTTGAAAACCTAAGAATAGATTTTTAAATTATATTAATGTCTGAAATTAGAATATTTGGAGATACAAAAAAAAAAAAATCCAGGAAAGAGACAAGAGAAGACACTTACGGTACTACAAGTGTGGGAGGGCACAGGTGAGATCAGAGTCTGAAGCGTAGCTCCACAATAGAAGCAAGACACAAACTCAGAGACAGACACAGGGACCAAGAATGCGTAAATATCTAGTTATATCCAGGAGTGGAAGAAATACTAACCCACCACATTTACATTGCTCTTTACAGTTGCCCCGTGCGGAAAGCAAGACAGTTAGTTAGTTACGCTCGAGCCCTTCTTGTAGCTGTTCTGAGACACATAACTGACCAAAGGCCATGTAATTAGTGGGTAGCTGAACCTGGCTTCAGGCCAGAGTCGAGCTCCCAGCCCGTCGATCCCTGTGCCAGATCATGCTGTGTGTGGCCTCTCGGGCTTCCTAACAAGGCACTGTCAGGGAAACTCCTGGCGCTCCTCTGTACCAATCCATGTCTGCTGGCAAGTCAGCTGCTTCAACTTTTACCTAAACTGAACTGTTCCCTCCTTGCAGAACAGGCCTGCGGCTTCTAATCTCTCTGTCTCTGTTCCCCTCACAACTGTCTTGTTCCATGTCCCTGTATCTAACAGGTAGCTATCTTTCAATACTGTGTGGACCTTTTCCTTTCCTAAATTTCCAGTCTGGAGGAGTACACAGCAATGCATATCTTTGAGAATATCTTGTGACTAAAGTATATGTAACGTAATGCCAGGCCTCCTGTAATCTGTGTGCTTGCCTCGCTTGCCTCTGAGCTTTAGCCCCCATTGGGTAGTGTGGCGTTTCAAGTCAGAAATCCTGGGCCAGGGAGTTAGCTCAGTGGTTCCGGCGCCCGTCTTGCAAGCACAAGGGCCCGGGTTCGATTCCCCAGTAACTACATACTATACGGGTGTGGAGACTCACGGCCAGCAGCAGTCAGCATCACATGCCACAGTGCCAGGCGTGGTGGCTCATGCCTGTAATTCCAGCACTCGGGAGGCAGAGGCAGGAGGATTGCTGTGATGTGAGTTTGAGGTTGAGCTCAGGGCCAGCCTGAACCACAAAGTGAGACTCTGTCTCAAAAAAAAAAAAAAAGAAAGAAAGAAATCCTGACTTAGAAGGCAATGCTGTACGGCTATGTTCCTAAAGTACCAAGCACAGGCGTCTCATGCTCTGTTCTCATCGTGTCGGTGAAATGCATGCTTACCTGAGAGATGCTGTTATGATAGGCTGTAGAACTGCTCACCTCCATCTCTGTGATTGTTAATATGGAGCACAGTATGCCTTTGTGTTGATGTAGCTTTTCCATCCATTGTCAATAACCACAGGTTCCTCAAAAAAAGAGAAAAATGTATTTTCCCATATAACAAGAAGCAGGGAGTTAGTTCGTTCCCAGGAATAAGTAAAGCATCAAAGTCTCACTCTCCTTCCACTTTGATCTAGAGTTTGCTTTTGTCTCAAGCTTATTTTTCGTGTTACAAAGTGGCTGCCCCAACTACTGACATTCTTTCTTTCAACAAAGAGTGACCCAAACAACAAGAGCAAAATTCACACAAGAAGAGGAGGTGGAATTTTGAGCAGTGAAAGAAAATTTCCCAGAAACCCCAGACTTCGCCTCACCTCATTGGTTTTAGTGTCCATCCCGCGCTGCCCCCCAAATTGGAGAGGTCAGTTTGCATCCCAGATCCATTCCTAAACCAGTCATTGGCAGGGCGAACAAAATACTTCCAATGGCGAGTGAAAGGGAGAATTGCTATGGAGGGAGCATCCAAAATATTTGTATTGTGGGTTTTATTTTTCAATTTTTTCATTTTTGCCTTTGTTTCACAGGCCATGTGAACTTTTGCTCCCAAATAAGCGTTGCTTTCTGATTTCCATATACTAAATACGTGATCCTTAAAAATGCCAATCACCTAACAGTCATCATCCAGTAGTCTTTATCATCCAAGGGGTCTTTAGCTTGACAAAGTAGAAGTGCTTGTACTCTGGCAGTCGACTGCACTGAAGCAGACTCTACAGCTCCTTTCACCAAAGGGTGAGTCTCCATGTTTATCAGATCTCCACACCGCACTATCACAGCAGTCCCATGGAATCAGTGGTGCACCCAAGGGGTGGGAGTTGGGGTGGGGAGCTCCCCGAGAAGGCAATAAGGGGTTATAGACATGTAAATAGGCTTTGAAACAGTGACATTAATGTAATGCAATATGCTAGACTGAACCCTGATGTAGAAAAAAAAATATTTGAGAAAACACTGACACAGTCCAAGTGAAATTAATAGTATTAGGTCGATAGTATTGTACCAATGTTAATTTCTATGTTTTGATAAATACACCACAGTTACGTAAACTGGGTGAAAGGTACATGGGAACTCTCTATAATATTTTTGTAATTCTGCTATAAATCTAAAATAATTTCAAAATGAAATGTTTTTGAAAAGTTAAAAGTAGGCCTGCTCTCTCCCTTTTCTTTCTTTCTTTCTTTCTTTCTTTCTTATTTTCCGTCTTTCTTTTCATTTTCTTTCTTCTAGTATTTGGGGTTGAGCCTAGGGCCTTCACGCAGAGCTCCATTCCTGGCCCTTTTGACACAAAGTCTTGCCCCAGGTGGGCTCGGGGTTACAATGCTCCTGCCTCAGGTGCCTTGAGTGTCAGCATTATGGGCACGCACCTCCATGCTTCGCTGCATCTACTTTTTTGTTATCACCGTGCACTAACCATTATAAATACTGACAAAGTACTTCTTTCCTTCCCTCCCCCAGATCTTTTGGTCTAAATTGTAAATTTTTCTTTCTTTATTGGCATATGTTATGGAAGCACTCTTATCACTGAGCTGTATCCCTAGCCCTTTTTATTTTTAGTTGGTAATAATGTTGCTATATTGTCTAGGCTAGTCTTGAAGTTGCCACCCTCCTGAGGATTGTAGGTCTGTGCCCCTGCTGCAGCTACTACACAGTTGTTGTAGAAACTGTTGAGCAGATTCTAGGGACTTATAATAAACATTGCATTCTTCAAACAAATGAATCCGAAGAATTCTCATCTCCACAGTCAGCTGAGATGTATGAGTAAGCAGTCTCAGATGCACACGTCTGTTCAGTTCTGACTGGACTCATCCAGTTTTGTTTCAAGCACAGTCTGTGTCTTCAGCCCACAGTATTATAGATTCTTGCAGTTTTCTATCACAAGTTTAAAAGAACAAGATAACAATGAAAATACAGAACTTAAATTATTTTAATTCTGTCATGAAAATATTGAACCTTTCATGTATGTTTAAAATTTAAAACACTGAAATAAAATACATGGCTCCCTTATTATTATTATTCATTTCATGGTGTGATTGTTTCTAGAATTGTTTTCTTCTTCTTCTTACAGAGACGATGTAGAATGTTAAAAGTTATTTGCTCCCAGTATTGTTACCAGACTTTGAGGACTGGAAGTGGTTTCTTCTAGGTTCTTTCTGTCCTAAGCAAAAAATAAATAAATAAATAAAATTTTTAAAAAACTGACCAAGATAAGAATAAATAGTAGCAAAGTTTTATTAAAGATAGAGAAAGAAACAAGCTCTTCTACAGAGTGAATTTGAGCCAAGTAAAAGTTGGAAGTGAGCCACCATGCAAGAGGAAACACAGTTGCCAGGTGTTGAAATCACAGCACTTGGGAGGCTGATGCAGGAGGATGGCTATCAGTTTGATGACAGCCTGGGCTACAGAGTGAGTTCAGGGACAGCCTGAGCTACAAAGTGAGACCCTGTCTGAAAAACAAAAAACAAAACAAAAACAACAAAAAAGAGAAAACAGAGGCAAAAGTTCAAAATGGGCTGTGCTTTTCATATCACCTATTCCTCAGGTCATCCCATCAAAAACCCACTTGACCTCTCAGGAGGTACAGGGCTTTGGAACTGTTACTCGAATATGTCTTGGGATTTTATAATGAACAGGTCACACCAACCTCCCTTCCTGATCAGTTTTGTGACACTCTAATCTCCTGTGTCAGTATTAAAGACACTAAACATGAGAGTGAATGAAACTGAGATGCATCCTATTCCCATGCCCACCTTCCTTTAACAGACAGGCAATAACCCGGAAAAGCCGCGTCCCTCCACCACGTGGGCCAGTGACTCAGTAGCAGAGGAAGCCATGGGAATCGGGACGACTGCCCGTGCCAGAACTCTAACCACTACCCCCACTTCCCTTCCCCAAGTTAATTCCACACCACTAATGAATGTGCCATCTGACTTTCAGATGGGAAGAGTGTGGTTTTTTTTCTTTCTTCAGTTCTGGAGATTGAAGGGGGGTGGGGCTCGTGCTCGCTTGGGTGGCATTTTTAAAAGGAGACACAACTTGACATTAGAAACAAGTAAACTTCAGTCAGCATTCCCATGAGAAAATCTATTGAAATACACTGAGAGAAGACAGGGAACACTTTCAGGCACTGACCTCTCCAATTTGGGGGCCATCACTGGATGGACACTAAAATGAGAACCTAAACTACCCATGAAAATGCTTGTGCTTAGTTTTTCTATGGAAAAGGGGATGATACTAATGAGCAGAGGGGCAGCAGTAGACTGGGGAGTGGCATTGGGGAAAAGTCTGCAGAAACAACTCTGGGAAAACAATTTTCATGTGGCAAATACAGTTCAGGCACCCACCACTGTTCCCTGATTTTTCATGCTGCCTTTTCTGAGTAGCTCCTTCATATACTAAGGAGAAACTCAGACACTATCTTAATTAAATGCCAGCACCTTCTGGTGAACTTTAGACCAGTCCTTGAAATGTAACCCCTCTTGGCTTCTCGGGTGACAGCTCAGTCTTCTGGAGCAATTATTCACTGGTGACTATCAGGTGTGGACACTGCATGCAACCAGCAGGACTCGTCTGTGCGCTCCCTGCCACAGTAACTGATCCCCACTGGCTGGGATGGGCTCCTGACCACATCCTGGCAAGGGTGCATGGGGGGAATGAAGGGGTAGGTAGGGAAGTGAACTGATGGGTAGAGGGTAGATACACAGAGGAGTGAGTAGGTGGCTGGAGGGATGATTGGACAAGTATATGGATTAATAAATAAACAGATGGTTGGAAAGAAGGATAGTGGATACATGGAAGATGGACGGGTCACAGGACTGACTCATGGGTCAAGTGCCAGAGTGCATTATCATCGTACCCTTGCTTATTTTATTAATTAATTTATTTATTTATTGAGAAAAGTTCTTTTTTGTTTGTTTGTTTAGGTTTTTTGAGACAGGGTCTCACTTTGTGGTTCAGGCTGGCCCTGAGCTCAGCCTCAAACTCACATCACAGCAATCCTCCTGCCTCTGCCTCCCAAGTGCTGGGATTACAGGCGTGAGCCAGCACGCCCGGCACTGTGGTATGTGGTACTGGTTGCTGCTGGGGTGAGTCTCCACACCCAGTATAGGTAAGTGGTTACTGGGGATCGAACCCGGGTCCTTGTGCTTACAAGACAGGCGCCGGAAACACTGAGCTAGCTCCCCAGCCCTTGAGACATGTTTTTGTTGTGCAGTTCAGGCTGGCCTCTAATTCCTAGTGATCTTCTGGCCTCAGCCTCCTGAATTTTGGGATTACAGGTGTGCATCACCACACTGAACATCTCACTGCATCCTTGTATCAGTAGCCCAGATTACTCTGTAGTGAAAGGGTCCCAAGGATTCTGTTTTCATGCAGACAATAAGTTTGGGTCCAAAGCTATATTTAGATTCAGTACAAATCTGGGCTGCCTTCCCAGGCCCTAAAAGGCACAATCAAATCTTTCTGTCTCTGTATCTTCAGAACCAACTTACTTCCTGCCATAAAATTAATGGTAGCAGATACAAATAAATGACTGAATGAATGATTTGAGAAATGCTCTAATCCTCAAATCCAGCCCTATATGCTGACTCTGTACGTTTGTACTCCAACACTGAAATTTAATTACTTCATAAATCAATTAGGTATTCAAAAGTATCCTTCTATGATGCAAAGTATTCCTAGATGTTAAAAACATTAAACCCTCACCGTCCATTTTGTCTTTGGCACAAATTAGTGGGCTACATTGCTGTCTGTCTTGATCCTTCCCTGACAAAGTGGGGGATGGGGAGGGTCCAGAGGTTTCTCTGACAGGGGTGACAGACTCTTGCTGGTGAGGAGGAGGTGCCTTTCTTCAGGAATCCCCGGGACCATGAGGACAGACTCAAAGACTGACTGTGCTCAGGACCTTAGCAGCCAGCCTTTGGCCACAATTCTTTCTCTCAGTCCCTGCTTCTGATTGGACGGGAATTCCTCATTTTGCCTCCCAGATTTCTACAAACTGAGCAGCACACCTCTAGGTGGGAAGAAAGGTAGAGAGAGGAGAACTGAGAGGAACAAAGGACATGAGAAGAAAGGAGATACACAATAGAAGAGAGGAAAAGTGGAGAAGCTGGATCTGTGCAGGGTGAGAGAAATAAGAACCAGGCTGTATTTGCAGCACAGGCCTCAAGTGATAATCTCACCATTATCTTGCCTGAACAGATGTGCAAGGACCCCCATCTATGGCTACACAACAAGAAAATGGAGCACAACAAGAAAATGGAGCACATCTGTATCAGCCTCGTCCGAAATCTTGGCAGATGCTATCAGGAAGTGCATGTACTTCTGAGATGTGATACTTTTTGAATGAGGTTGGCAAGAAGAAGAAAAAGAAGCTGCTGTCCTTTCCTTCTGTCCTGTTTTCAACTTTAGGCTTCTTCTTTCCACTGGAAGTCTTTCTTTAGACCACACTGAGGATCTTTGAAGCCACAGTCTGGGGCTGGCCAGCAATGTCAGGGCCACACCAAAGCCTCCTGCCTAGGGCCCATTCCTTTGAAACTGCCCCTCACAGCTCTTAGTTTCCCATACAACAGTATTATCTACAGCTTCCAAGCATCTGCTCCAGTCTGCCTTGCCTGAGGTGGCCCTCTCTTGCACAGGCATGAGTGCGTGGTTCAGGGAAAGTATGTTCGTTCTTGGCTGAGTCAGGCTGGGGAGAAGCAGCACTAGGGCAGGAAGGAGACACTGTTTATGTCTGAACCTAAGCCACGCTGTGCATGAGCTCCCAGAGCAAACACCACCTGGCCCCGGGAAGACAGCCAAGGCCAGGAGCCCTGGGAGGAAATCCCCTGAGAGAGGCCCTTCCTGAGCCCCACAGAAAATGGTCCTTTTCATAGGTTCTGATTCTCCTTCCTTTCTGGCCATAAAGCCCACATCACATCCCCCTACCTGGCCTTCCACACCCCATTTCTATGCCAAGTGTCCCCTCCCTGGTGCCTCGAGGCTCATACACCTTTTCCCCTTCATGCTGTACTATCTTCCCCAGCCTCAGAAACCTCTTCCCAGCCTGAGCCGAGCCTCTCCCATGAAACTGCTCCGTGCAATGATCTAACGTCTCCAGAGGCTCTGCCAGGGCTGAATGAAGAGAGATGAGCTGTTGATTCTGCCAGATTAGCAAGCAGAGCAAATTCCAGAGGTAACTCTGCCCCTAAGTTTCAAAGTTCAGGCCTGATAGCAGAATCAAGGCGATGGAGTCAGCCCAAGGTGGCACGAAAGGATAACGACATGAGAGCCACTCCTGGTGGAGCAATCACCAGCTGGCAGGTCAGGGTCTAAGCTCTTCGTGCGAGCTTTAAGTTTCATCCCTGCAGTAGATGCTATCACTAGCTCCATTTCATAAACAAAGCAATGGGAGCATGGAGACGTTCAGGAACTTGTTCAGGACTGTGGGTTAGCAAGAGGTGGGGGAGCTATGCAGGGACGGGTCTATGTGTTACTCACAGCCTGTCCGGTGTGCCCTAGGACGGAGGGGACCTGGACTACAGCACATCTTTGCAACTCCGCATTGGAATTACTTTATGCCAGCTGCATTGTTTTCCTAATCAAAAAAAATTAAGGGATTTTTTTTTTTTTGAGACAGGGTCTTGCTGTGTAGTTCAGGTTGACCCTGAGCTTAGCCTCAAACTCACAGCAACCCTCCTGCCTCTGCCTCCTAAGTGCTGGGATTACAGGCGTGAGCCACCATGCCTGGCACTGTGGTGGTGACTAGGATTGAACCTGGGCCCTTGTACTTGTAAGGCAGGTGCTGGAACCACTAAGCTAAAATGCCCAGCTCCAAGATTAAGGAATTTAAGGTGAACTTAGAGCTCTTACCCTACAGTGATAGTGTGGTTATTTTTTCCTAATTATAAAAGCACTCAGATCTCCAGACTTTCTGGATTTAGCCAATTGTGCCCAAGGGATAAAATGAAACTAAACTGCCCTTTACTGAGCCCTAAATCCCCCATCTCTTCAGCTTTTCCCTCAGTCCAGATCAATCCCCTGCTGTCCCCTGGGGCCCAGGCAGAATCTCAAGGAGGGTGCAAACATCTTTGTCTATCACCTGATGAGTCAAAGGACACACGCTCTGCCCTTCAGGGCCAGCAAACTGAGCTTCTTATTAAAGACAGCAGCCTGTTCAGCTTCCAGAGCATATGAAATTGATGAGGAACGAGTTAGCAAAGCAAAAGAGAATCAGAGTGAAAGGAAAGCTCCCAAAGGCTGTCTAAAGGTCTTCAACAGGTACAGAGGTCACTAGTCATTATCGAGACATCTAAGACATTCCTCTGTCCTCAAAAACCCAGCTGTCTACAAAGAGCAAAGCTTCAGCTACCTCTGTAGTTTGGGAAAAGCCAAAATCAAGGACTTATCTCAGGAGGAGTAGCTGCTGAGAAATTCAAAGTTCAAGATGAAGCTGTCCCAGATATCCAAGAAAACAGACTCCAGCTGTACGAGAGGAAAGTGAAGAGAAAGAGGCTGATGAAACAGGTGCGGAAGTGAAGGACAGAAAATTGGTCAAGTCGCGAGCAAACCTGTGCAGATCCAGGACAGTCTGAGCCCCGAAGCACAGCAGTCGTGACGTCACAGCTGCGGTCCTGGGTTTAGCCGTGCTGCCTACCTGTAGCAGTTAGGGCGGCATTGCTGCCGCACTGGCCTTGAGATCTGCTCAGGGAATGGGATTGGCACGTCTCTGGGTATGTTTGGGTGGTTCATTAAGCTGCGGCCTTGGAGTCATGTCAGCTTCTGCCCCCTTCCTTTCTTCCCTTGCTCTGTTTTCCAGCCACCAGGAAATACACAGCTTTGCTCTACTAATCCCTTGCACCAGAATGTCTTTTCCTCCTCTGAGCCAGCACATCAGAGACTGAATCTGTGACCAAATTAAACTCTTCTTTCAATTTGTGAGAGACTGATAGTTATCTCAGTGACAAGAAAGCTGACTAACACACCCTCTGAAAGTTAGGATCTTTTTCTTTGGCCTTTCAGAAGAGCAACCACAGGGCTGGGTATGGAGGAAAGGAGGAAAGTGACTAGAACACCTGCTAGGAAGCCTTGGTGATGCCACTGCCTGCTGCAGGGAGACCATGTCCCTCAGGCTGGCTTCTAAGAGCTCCATGAGCGAGCATTCTTCCCACCTGTTCTGTGGTTTCATAGAAACCTCCACTCCCTCAGCAAAGGTGGAAACTTTGTAGCATTTTTGATGTGTTCTAATATGCACACTTTTTCTCATTTTCACATCTTAACATTGAGGTTCCAACTGATATTATATAGTTGTTTATTTCACAATATTTTTCTCTCATCAAATAATGGTGTATCATATAATTGAAGAAGTCTCAAATTTGGAGTTACAGATTCTCCAGAGGTCTAAAAGCTCAGATTGAGGCTGAGAACCAGTATATCCATTCTCTGAGTTTTTTTACTACAGTAAGGGCTAGGTCCTGATGTAGCGGGGTGTTCTCTGGGCCCCATTCGTGTAGTCACCTAGCTATAATCGTGGGTAAAAGTCAAAGTGTTGAACAACAAAACCGATTAGAAGCAAAGACAGATCACAGCAACTGGCACATCTGTCCTGGAGCTTACCTGCTAGGCTCCAGCCCTCACTACCATCTGTCTGACATGTTCATTCCTAACCCTTTACCAATTTTTCCTCTTTCCTTCTTTGGATATGTGATAGCACACTCATGTAATTTGGCCTGTCACCCAATCTCAGAAGAAGAATATTCCTAATTAGTCTAAACCAAGCATGATTATCCTAGATTCCTCTGTGATCATTGGCTTTAGTGGTAGGCAGGTATTAGTTTTCTATTTCTGCTGTAACAAATCACTTAAACTTTAGCTGAAAACAACACAATTTTATTTCTTACAGTTATGCTGGTTTGGTGTTCAGGATGGGTCTAACTTGGCTAAAATTAAGATGTCTAGAGAGGTATGTTCCTTTCTGAGGACTCTAGAAGAGAATTGGCTTCCTTGTTCATTCGAGTGTTGGCAGGTTTTACTTTCTTGGAGGTGTAGAACTGAGGTCTCAGTATTCTTACTAGTTGTCAGGCAGAGGCCTCTGTGAGTTCCTAGCAGTCTCTCTCTGGTCTGCTACTTGGGCCCCTACAGCTCAGAATCAGTAACACATCCTTCCAGTGCTGTCTTCTCTTTCCCTCAACTGGATTGATGTTCTCAGAATGAGCACTGAGATAACCCAGGAGAATGTGCCATCTCAAAGTACGTGCTCTTGATCACTAACTCCCTTTTGTGGTGTAAGGTAATATAGTCACAGGTTCCAGGGTCTAGAATGTGAACCTCTTTGAAGATATTAGTCTGCCTTCTACAATATATGACTCATTCTGGCCAAAGAAAGGTAAGGAAAATCTGCTGGAATTTGAAGGAAGGATTTTGTTCCCTGATTAAAGAGGGCATTTGCCCTACTCGTATCTACTTTGATTGAGGTGACATGATCTATGGAGCTGTCATATGACCATAAGACACCAAGGACAAGATAAGAGCTGACACACCAGGAACAGCAGTGGGAGGGTCAGAGTGCAAATCTAGAAAGAGTTGACATCTTGACACCAATGCTGAGCCACCGAACCAACCTAAAACCACCTACTTTTAGGCTTCTTGTGGAGCACTTACATGTTTGTATTGCTCTTACCATTAATCAGATGTCTTTTTAGCTGAGTTCATCCTCACCGAAATCCTTCATTATTGGTCTGTTCCGATAGGCCTTGATTTGCTACTTGGTTGACTCCTTACCTAGTATTTTGGACCTGTTATAGCACTGTTACCTATTTCCTTCCTAAAATGTGTAAATTTCTTTTTTCTGAAACAGAGTTGCCAGGATTGATCGTGAACTCGTGGACTCAGAGGATACTCCCATCTCAGCCATCTGTGACTATAAGCGTGCACCACCACCCTTGTCTGGTTCTGACCTCCTATCTCGTTCCCTCTGGTCCCCTCTTTAGCAGCAGAGTGAGTCCATTCTATTTCTAGTTATGGTTAGGGAATAGCCTTGAATGGGCAGATCTCCCACCACCCTTGACACTGCCTGCACATTGCCCTGGGGACTGCAAAAGGACTGAAGTATGCTTGACCTAAGGTAGTATGAAGAAATAAAGATAGGTTAAAAAAAGAGGCTAGGAAAATTGTGATTCTAAAGTTGTGCTTCTAAGAAGACTGCAACTTCAGGACACAACCAGTTACTCAAGATTATCCATATCTGTACTCCACATCTTTTACTCTAAGCCTTTTTTTTTTTTCTATTCAGGTCCATCACAACCAAATCCCTCAAAGATACTAGAAATCCATAAATTAACCTGGTTGATAAGGTAAAGGGAACCAAGCTGACCTTAAGATCAAAACAGATGTATAGAGAATATTTTGGAGATGGGAAAGTTTGTGGAGATGGAGAGAGGGGTGGTTGGGGGTGTAATAAGGATCAAGATGTGATATATGTATGTACTAACTCTGCATGACAAATGTATGTATTACACACCACAAAAAAATACTAACAAAATAAGGAGGAAGAAAAAAGTAATCATACAAAAATTTTTGAGAGTAAGAGCAGATATCCACTGCTCTTCCCACTCAGCTCTCTCAGACCTCAGTAATTTGTGTTAATCGGTTTTGCTCTGTTTCTGTTTGATATGCACCTTCAACAGGACAGTTCAAGGAGTTTGGTATGAATTATATGTATGTATGTTTTGATTCCTTTGCTAAATATGTATGCTATTAGAGAGAGTATTGATGCATGATATATAGTATTGATTTGCAGTTACTACCTTATATTTATGATATACAATGTACATATTCTTCTCAACCTAAGAATTTTGTTCAATATTACATTTTAAAAACAGAAACAAAAACCAAGAGTGTTTTTAAGAAAAACATCTTAGATCACTCATCTTGGTGTTTTGGCTTGTTGTTTCTTCTTGTGTTTTTTAAACAGGGTCTCACTGCATAATTTACATTTGCCTTGAACTCACTATGTAGCCTAGTCTGGCTTCAAACTCATAATAACCCTCCTGCCTCAGCCTACCAAGTGCTGGGATTACAGGTATGTACCACCACATCTAGTCTTAGATTGTTATTGGATAGCTCCTTCTAAAAGTGGCTTATATAATAAATAATGGGAAATGGGGAGAAAATGTTCAAATGAGGAGAGCAAGGCAGTGGGGAGAGAGAGAAAGGAAAGAAAGGATAAGAAAAAAGAGAATAGAAGGATACAATGGAAACAAACTTTCATAAGTAGGAGGGGAAGAGGGATCAAAGGGAGAATAGGAAAAAACAAAAAAGCAAGGTATATCACATGCAGGGACAAATTCCCTATGATGAATGCTATCGCTATGTATATCTAAATGTACCAACACATGGTTTGCTTAAAAAACTAAATAAAAAGCCTCCCTAATTAAGTGTTGCTGAGTTATAGATTGCTTGCTTCTCCCTTAGGAATTAGATTCCAGGTTCTTTTCATCTCAAACAAGAACTAGATGAAACAAACAAGAAGCACGGAGAAAGTTAATTTGAAAAAGTGAAAGTGAAGAGTGAGGGAGAAACTTGCTCTACAGAGCGAGCTTGGGCAAGTAAAAGGAGGAAAAGCGATACAAAAGAACACCCTGGAGAAACACAGTGGGCTACCCTGAGGAAAGTTATGCCAGCAGGCTCCTCATGGAGCCTACAACCTTATATATTATCCAAATCTAGAGGAAACTCACAAAAATTCCTACATACCAGGAGGCTGTGCTGGGGTCTCATGCCCCAAGCTGCTGTCAGAGCAGGTCAGCCTATTGAAAACCTGCTCCAGTTCTCATGAGAAGTGCAGGTCAAGGCTTCTGTAACTGTTCTGTGCATGAGTTCTGGGGTTTTTTTTGTTTTGTTTTGTTTTGTTTTTTGTGACTGGGGATTGAACTTGGACCCATGTGCTTCCAAGGTAGGCACAATCCCATTTGAGCTAAATCCCTGGTTCTTATAATTAACAGGTCACATCTACTTCCCCAGTCAGTTTTGCCACACTTTAATCTCTACCTCAAGATTGCCCATTTTAAAGGACAGCTCTAAGAGAGGAGAGGAGACTACAGAGAAGAGCACAGAGGGGCTACAGAGAGCCTGTAATGAAGAGCATTATGGGCTGAGGTTAGGAATATACCCCAGGCCAAAATGTTCTTCTCCCTGAGAACCCTTGAGGCAGAAGGCTGTGGTGTGGCTAGGACTATCTGGGAAGGCAGGTATAACCTGTTAAGTACAAAATCCCAGGACACGTGTACAAAACAGCTCCCAAAGCCCTGCATATAGACATCTAGCAAAAGCAGAGTAGGTTTCTGATAGGATGGCCTAGACCAAGCCACCTCAGCAGTGGGAGATTTTAAAAAGGGCAGTTACCGCTGAGGTCTTTGCTTCTGTGTCCTTCATGGTAACCTGCTGTCTCTTGTAGAGTGTATGCGTGCTTCTTTGCTCTGGACAGAAAGAACTCAGAAGCCGCCTCTGGAAGGAAGCTCCAGCATTCCCAAACTTAGCAGCACCCTTGCTCTATTTTCTCAGAGTATTATTTATTTATTTATACACAGCACCTTGCTCTTTATTCCAGGCTGGAGTTGTTGAACTCTTAAGTATTTCAAACTGGCTTGAACCCTCAGTCCTCCTGTCTCAGGCTCCCAAGTGCGGAGATTCCATGAAGCAAGGGAGTCAAAGTACTCTGATTCTGGAGAATAAAACCACTCGATGCTTTTCACTGATAACTCCCCCAATTTTTTTTTTTCTTTGAGAAGAATCAAGAATCTACTTGGCAGGCTGAGTTCAGATTTCAATCTGCTGCATAGGGATCCTCCTTTTGTCACCAGGTTTTGGGATGCTGGAATCTCCTTCTGAAGGTGATTTCTAGGTTCCTTTCTGTCCTGAGTAAGAGCATTTGGTCCAAACAAGGATAAACAGTAGAAAAAGAAAAAGACATCGAAGCTGGGGATTTAGCTCAGTGGATCTGGCTCCTGCCTCACAAGCACAAGGTCTCAAGTTCCATTCCTGGTACAAAAAGAAAGAGAGAAAGAAAGAAAGTGGCTCTGCAGAGTGGATCTGTGTCAGGACAAAGGAGGGAAAGAAGCGTATCTGCCCTGCAGCGTGAGGGTGGCTACCATGCAAGGGACACTTGCAAACTGAAAACTATGAAACAACAGTCTTTCTATGTTATCCATTCCAGAGCCTGCTGTCAGGTCTAGGCCATCATATTAAAAACCTGCTTGAGCTCTCAGACATTCACGTGGGGGTCATTGGCAAGTGCTCCATGATCCTGTCACTCTTACTTTCCACGCCAGTGTTAGCCACGCTCTACCTCCCTATGTCACTCTGGGCCCTGCAGGACAAAACTCACCATCCTTCAGCCTGGATTTGTCAGGTTAGCTGCCTTCACATTGGCTCTCTCTCGGCCCAGCCCAGCGCCATTCAACCTCAGCTCTTCCCTCCTTGTTAACCCTATATGTCCAGGGTCACATGATAGTCTTTCTCTGTCTTTCCTGATGTTCCTGATATTGAGGTAGAAGAGAAGAAATAAAACCTAAGTGTAATGGAGACAAGGAAATCAAGATTTTAAAAACTATTTTTTTCAGAAAAAAAAATACAGCATCAAGACACAATCCCAGCTGCATCTCCTTGCAAGACACAATCCCGTTTTCTTCCTTTCTCTTCTTCCAGAACATAGTATACCTGGGCGACTCCCTTTTACCTACAAATGGGTTAGCCTATGGCTTTTTCTGAACGCAGGACCTTCCGCTTGCAAGGCAGGTGCAGCATCACTAAGCTAAATCGCTACCTCCCCATTCCCTTTTCACTTCTTTTTTTTTTTTTTTTTTTTTTTTTTTAGGTTTTTGGAGACAGAGTCTCGCTCTGTGGTTCAGGCTGGCCCTGAGCTCAGCCTCAAACTCACATCACAATCCTCCTGCCTCTGCCTCCCGAGTGCTGGGATGACAGGCGTGAGCCACCACGCCCAGCGCTGTGGTATGTGGTACTGGTTGCTGCTGGGTGTGGGTCTCCACACCCAGTATTGTATGTGGTTACCGGGGAATCGAACCCAGGTCCTTGCGCTTGCGAGACAGGCGCTGGAACCACTGAGCTAACTCCCCGGCCCCCCCTTTTCACTTCTTAATGGTTCTATTTTTCAAAAATGTATTATGATTATTGTTTATTTATTAATTTTTTGCTGTACCAGGGATTGAACTCAGGTCCTTGCACTTGGAGGGCAGTCTTGGCACCACAGAGCTACATCCTCATTCTCCATGATTCTATTTTATCTGTCTCTCATCCAAGTACTAACCATGCCCCTCTGAGTGTAGGTATGAGTTGAGCCTGCAAATGTAGGACTGCATTCACAGTGGTGTGCTACAGCCCTAGACAGGTCTTATTTCATCTGTGAATAGACCATTTTTTAGAATTTCCCATATGAATGGACCATCATCCTACTAAGGACTGGGCCATTCTCTCCCACCGACTGGACAAGACTAAGACTATAAATGATCAAATTCTACAAATTCCCAACACCCAAAACACATAAACTTCAGCATGTCTCAGTTCTCTGAACACCTACTCTGTTCTTGAGTGCACCTGGTATCTGTCTAATAAACCCTTCTCTCGCCTCTTTCGGATACCTCCTGATTGTTTTTTTCTGCAAAGAGAGTTGACAAACCCACAAAACTTATTCTAGAAAAAGCCTTGGCTAAATTCTTTGTTTCAGCCTCAGGAACCCCCAGGCCCACTCTTAATGTGTCTTAATATTCACATTTACTAAACCACTGGTCATTCTTTGCTAGTAGAAAAGAAGGGATGTGAACTCAAAAGTCCAAGGAGGTTTATTGCTAAATCTGAGAGCACCGTCTCTGGGTGAACAGAACAGAGGAACTGTCTCTTACAGACTTTTTTATGGCAGTTTTTTTTTGTTTTTTCTTTTTTGAAGGGGGAGATTTTTGATAAGGTGGGTCACAGAGATGGGCTCATGCTTTGCTGGTGTATTGTCTGTAACCTGCTTATTATAGACAGCTAAGTTAGCTAGTACTAATATAGGCAGTCAGAGAGGGTTGGGCCCTGAGGAGTCAGTGCAAAAGATGAAAGCACATCAAAATTGTGGCTAGAGAAACATCTGAAAAAGATTAAAATCACAGTGGCCATATTTGTGTGCTTCCTGAAGGGATACAAAAAAGTTTGAGATTATTGGTGCCAGCCTTTTGAGATTTCCCTTATACATAAATTATTATTCGTTAGGGCTAGGCCCTCTTCTCCCACCTGCTAAAACTACTAAGACTAAGACTAAAACCATAGATTAAGTCTATAGACCAAGACTAATGATATCCTCTATATGCTGTTGCTACTATTGGATCGATATTAGATTGGTGGCCATACTTATAATCTTATTGGTTGATTATAATTTGACACATTTTGTGCTCACCTCATGATTTTGTTCTATAAAACTCTCCAAAAAGTAGGTTCTGCGAAAGCACTTTTGGGTCCCCTCTTGTCTCTCAAGAGTTGTCTCAATAAATTTTCCTACTTTTAACCTCCATTGTGCCCTAAAATTCATTCTTTGATTTCAGAATATCTGCAGCATACCTGACACCTAGTAGGCTGAGAGTTACATTTATTTTCCCTATGACATGCTGACATGTTCTCCATGACCTACTGACATGTCCTCTGTGGCCTAAATAAAATGAAACCTGTATTTCTCTCAGATGGCGGGTGGGCTTATTCAAACTCGTGGTGTTCCTGTCTGGCTATATCATTCCTACCCTTAAAAGGGTAGGAGAAAATGGGTCATCATTCTTTTCTTGGCTGCTTCCTGCTGAGAGGGTGCAACAGAGGTTATTTTTTTTTTTATTTTAATGTTTTGGAGGAAAAAAGGCCATTTGAATGTATTCTTGAGTTTAAAATAATCTCTGAAACAGATAAATTATATAGCGAAGAAAAAGAAGGAAAAGAATAATAATCATTCAAGAGGTTGGGGATAGGAGCCAAGGAAGAGGAAAGGGAAATAGGTCACTGGAAGTGCCTTCAAGGAGTTTGGAAGCCCATTCGCAAAGGCATTGTACTTTGTCTTGAACTGGGTTTGTCGGCATGAGAGCAGTGTTATGCTTGGAGTAGAGCGCATGTAAAGCTGTCGGGAGATCAAGGCCTCTGTAGCTTTGGAGGACAACGTAAGTCACAGAGTCTAATTGATCTGGCAGGTGTCCCAGTGGTTGGAGACTTTTGTGAACTCCTTGGTGAGTTCTTTTGATAGCCTGTAGGACCATGAAAGAGAGACTCCTAGGGCTCTGGTCCCCATTCCAGTTCCTGTAATTACCCCCAGGGTGGCCATAAGGGGACTAGCTGCATAATGCATTGTGCTTTGACATGGGCTATGGTATTGTAGACCACTAAGTTAGGTACAAAATATTATAAGGAAGTTAGTCGAGGCCAGCCCTTCAGCACAGAAGAGAACTATGGCCTAAGGCTCATTCAGTAAAGGCCAGACTTCAAGAAAAAGAAGAACTACACCTACATATCTCCCCTAGGGACGAACAGCATTGACTGATATTCTTTTTTCTTTTTTTGGACTGGGGGTGAAACTTGGGACAAACCTTGCACTTGTGAGATAGGCAGTTACTGATATTCTTGTTTTGTTTGGTACCAGGGATTGAATTCATGACCTTATGCTTGCAAGGCAGGCACAAGAACCACTGAGTCAAATCCCCAGAATGACTGATATTTGTGTGTGTGTGTGTGTGTGTGTGTGTGTGTGTGTATCGAACTCAGGCCCTTGTGCTTCCAAGGCAGGTACAATACCTCTTGAGCTAAATCCCCAGCCTATCAGTGATATTATTAATAGGCATCAAGCAAAACGTCTCCAGCCTATTCCTAGCCCATTCTTTCCAGGAAATCCTTACTTAATCCATGTATATTTGCTATAGGACCAGCTTCCCTATTGGGTCCCCATTTAGTCATATTATCTAAGTAACTATACCAGTTGTAATCTTATTGGTTGATCATAGGTTTGTCTCATCTCATGATTTCCCATTGGATCAGTATTATCTAAATGACTATACTTGTAATCTTATTGGTTGACTATAGTCCTACCTTGGATCTGACTTACCTCATGGCTTTGTTCAATAAAACATCTTTGAGATGCAGGGTGGGCAGGTAACCCACTTCCTGGTCCTCCTTTGTCTCTATGAAATTCTTAATTCTGTCTCAATAAATTCTTCCTACTCTTAATTTCCATTGTTCCTAGAATTCATTCTTTGATTTTGGAGACAGCAAACTGAGCATATCAGACATCTAGCAGGTTCGGAGTTACAATATTTCCCTTATATTATTTGGAGATCGTATATCATATGCTCTACGTTATTGGGGAGACAGGGATGGGTGGATCAGATATAGCTAAGGCAAGAGTGAGAGTGAGGAGGGCTGAGCTCAGGTTCTGGTCCAGTTGGTATATAGGCAAATATTTGTCTTGTCTCCACACACCCAGCAGATGCCATCTTTAGGGAAAGTCATCCAATGAGATCGAATCAGGACAGGAGGAAGAATAGGTGTGGGGGTGGGTTAGCAAGTAAAAGTCAGACTGCCCCAAATTTGGTTCATATATGGAAGGAAGAGCTAGAAGTTGCAGCTCTCAAGGGGGGAGTGGGTGAGGTTGGACCCTCTTGCCTAAGGGTGGTAAATATTTGGTTTAGGAAGACTGTCCTAAGCACTGAGGCATTTCATTTTGGGGTAACTCCTTGGGCTAGAGGAATGTCTTTCTAGAGGACTTTTCCCTATCTTGACAATATTCAGATGTGATAGCATTTAGACTGCCATGGAAGGAAGTGAACCCAGACACCTATAAAAGAGTTCTCAGATGGTTAAAGTTTGTTGTGATCAGAAGGTGGGAGGAGAAAAGTAGTAGCTTTGTAGAGGGAGGGATCTGAAGAGCCAGCTGGGTGAAAGTGATCTTGTTTGATTCAAGAAATGCACAAAGGATCAGGTTAGACTAGAGGGACTCTATTTTTGGAGGGACTAGCTATGGCCCACTGCCACAGTCAGTGAGCCTTTAAAACTTATCTGATATCCTTTAGTGCCCCTGGGAGTCTGCTCTCAGATCTTTCAGCCAGGGCTGCGCCCCTGGGATTAGCAGTCTGGGTGAAGTGTATCCCGGCAGAAATGTTAATCCATATTCCAAGGAGAGCAGGGATTACCGAGTCTGCCGTCTGGGAAAGATGGAGACAGACCCAGCAGGGTGGTTGTATGATTCAATTAGGGGTATGAGTCATTTCAGATATTTTAATTAATTTTATTGGCACATTTTAGATATACATAATGATAAAATTCATTGTATGAAATTTGAACCTGTACATGATTTAATTCTTCATTTTTCCTTTCTTCCTTCTCTCCTTTCAACCCTTCTTTCCCTTTTTTTTACAAAAGCTTGGTTTCCACTTTTTGTCTATTCTTTCTTTTCCCTTCCTTCTTTTCCCTCTCTCCCCTCTATGTCTCCTTCCCATTTAAATATTTTCTTCCTTTTTCAAAATGTCTATTATACATTTTATTTCTTAT
>PVIR01018665.1:0-33088 GCA_004026965.1 Petromus typicus | reverse complement strand
AGAAAGGAAAGGATTTTGAGATACCCACTGGGTTTCATGGCAGCTCAACAAGGTGGAAGACTGCAATGAGATGTCAGTCAAAGGGAAGGACCCAGCACTGATCATACCAGGTGCCAGCTGATGATGGTCAATCTCAGGTATTTTCACCTTCACAGTGGGACAAAGGTGACACACATTCACACATTGTGACCTGGAAATGATGCCAGTCTCGTGGTGTGCAGCGTGGACTCCGTCCCATACTGCGACAATACGATGGGTAGCTAAATTACACAGGAGCTAACATACAGTCGGAGAGTGACGAGGCCCTCGGGGAAGGCAGCGCAAGAAATAAAGACATCCGAATCGTGCCTGGAGGTGCATCTACAGCATCTATGCAGATCCCACGGATGGGACTCCCAGCCTCCCTCAGGGATGATAGTAACTGTGGATGTCCTGCAGGATTCAGTGTTGCTAAGGCTGAAGGGTCAAGGGTGGCTCACTCCCAACATGGGTAGCCTGAGACTCAGTGATCCCCCGGCAACCCATCACCAGACCCTCAGGAAGGAAACATTTCAGTAGCTACTTTTATAAGTGACCACACAACATACCTCATATCCCAGCTGTTTGGAAGGGTGAGACAGGAAAGGCAAGTTTGATGCCAGGCTCAATAAGTTAGCGAGAAGCTGTTTCAAAATAGAAATGGGGGGGGGGGGCGGGGATTTAGCACAGTAGTTCCAGCATCTGCCTGGCGAGCGCAAGGTTCCCGAGTTCCATCACCGGTACCACATACCACAGTGCCAGATGTGATGATTTACACCTGTCATCCCAGCATTTGGGAGGCAGAGGCTGGAGGAATGCAGTGAGTTCAACTCTAGCCTGGGCCAGACCCTGTCTTAAAAATAACTAACTAACTAAATACAACTTGGAAGGTGCTGGGATTATGTTTCATTGTGCCCTGGGTACAGTCCTCACTACTGACAAAAAATGAGGCATTGATAATTCAATTTAAATGCACAAATGTAACTTTCCTTCCTGTTTTGAGCGGATTAGAATGATGTATTTTATTAAATTTCATGGCAACCATCCAAGACCAATACACGTTGATAATTTCAAACCTTGTTTCATCTTCACGCATCAGAATACATTCCTTTATTTCTAAATAACAAGCCGCTCTATAAAATGTATTTCTTAACTATGCTTTATGAATTCTTTTCAGTTTTGTCTAGATATGTTTTCACCCTAAAAAGACAAAAGGTCCGTTACTGTGTAATGAAATTCGATTTTTCAAAAAGCCATATTACACAGGAAATCCAAATAGATGATTTGAAGCTAAAATTAATGTCATGATAACTTGGTATTAGCCAATTTGGGGAAAAATGATTTTGATAAAAGGAAGTATTTAGTGACAAAAATGTATGATTTAATGGTTTTAAAGCTTTAGAGATATTAAAAAGCCTGCCATTTTCAGGACATAGAATTCAGGGGGAAAGTGGGAATGAACGAATTTGGGAATCACAGGGGATTTTTAGGGTAGAGCACCTCTCTCATGTAACATTATAGTGTTGAATGCGTGATGTTATGCATTTGGCAAAACAGATGGAATTTTACCAAGGGCAAAGTGAATGTCAATGGAAATTATGAGCTATATAAACTGAGAATGGTTGGATGAGGAGTTCATCCAATCGTAGTAACTAGTCCATACTAGGTAAGAAATTCGTAAGACAAGAAGCCACTGGGTGGTGAGGATGTGAGCCCGACATACTCTCCTCTTCGTTACGTAGCAAATGCAAAAGTGCTCTAAGAAACACAGTCTACTAATAAAAGCATTAGCTCAGGAGAGTTCAGAAGATGGAGTTTGGGACGACTGAAAAATGTAGCGTTTGCTTTGACCAATGCATCGCTAAAACTATTTGCGTTAATGACAGCATTTCCCAGTTTGTACAAGCGGACCTCTGTGTGCATCCAATCTTTTGTGTCCAGGCCGCATCGTCCTTCTAATCTACCCTGAGTTTGCAAAGACCACATGAATTGCAAATAACTCCCTCTTAATAAATTGATTAGAGTTCTTTGTTGTGTGGCAGGGGTGAAAATCAGGGTCCTGTGACGCCCCCCGCTTCGTAGGTGCCATGCAATGCTTGGATCTGTTTTTCCGGGTAACCCGTGCATTGGATAGGGGACTATGAAGACTCTGCAGAGAGCTGCGGTGGTTCTTCCCCCTCTCTGGCTGGGAGAGGAGCTCAGAGCCAGGAGGGAGCAGGGAGGCTCAGAGTCAGTGCAAAGCACCCTCACTGCGCCCCAGACGCCGGCCGGCCACTGAATCACCAAGCCGGGCTCCGGTTCTGAGCCTTTCCCATCAGCCCTACGATGTTCCTTCAAGGCCATTAACTCTGAATGGGGTCCCCACCAACAAGGCTGCCCATTGTTTATCCATCACTGAATTCCGTGAGATGCTGGTTTTGAATGTTTTCAGGAAAAATTCTTCCCAAGCTGTGAAGAGCTGGCAAAAGTCTGACGGATGGGCCTGGAATTGGAACAATGGTCCACGCAGAAGCCGAGGGGTAAGGGGGCCCGGAAATTCAGAAGGGCCGAAAACACAGATATTAGCTGAGATCTGGGAGTCCGACAACTGCAACGTCCAGCGAAGGAAGGGCATGTGTTGGTGGTGGAGCTCTCTGGGATGATTTAAAGATGAAAACACTGAACTATGGAACCAGAAAGAGGAAAACAGTGTGGCAGGCTGGGATCTAGTAACTCTCTCTCTCCCGGGTCTGGATCAAAAAATGAATTTGCAATTCATGTGGTCTTTGCAAACGCAGGGTAGATTACAAGGATGATGCGGCCTGGACACAAAAGATCGGACGCACACAGAGATTCCACAGGGAGGACGTGAAGAGTCAGGAACGAGTTTCCTGATCATCCTTCCATTACATCCAGCTCACGGACAGTCTGTCTGTCTGTCTGTCTGTCTGTCTCTCTCTCTCTGTGACTCCTCAAATGTACTTATTTCCAGAAGAGACTCCGTGGCCATCTCTTGGATTTTCTTTCTAATTTGCCCCCATTGGTTCAATCCCTTATATTCTAAACCCCTCAGAGCCTTGAGTATTTTTGAATAATTTATCCTCAAAGCTCACCGAAACCTATTTCCAACTAAATTTTCCACCTTTTATTTCAAGGGCGAAATAAGAACCCATCAATTATCTATTGTTCCTGCTCACATCAGATGAATTATTCACATGATCTCTATCTCATTTTTGGCCAAGTGCTTATGTTTCCAGTTTCTTCTCCTTCTCTGTCTCTCTCTCTGTCTGTAATTGCTGATGATTCTCACTTTTGGAAGCTTTCTCCAATGTATGAATAAATCCTTCCTCAATTTAAGCCATCACACACACACACACACACACACACACACACACACACACACACACACACTCACCAGAACGGTCTGTAAGATCCTATACACTCATCCTATTTCCCAACTTTCTCTATCTGTTCGCATTATACTGTAGAAGAGAATTATGAATTTACTCTTAAATCCATTCATTCCATTTGACCCCTAAAAATAATGAACAATTTCTTTAAAGACAGAAAATTCAAGTAAAATAATAACAGGATAGACACCCACTCAGAGCATTTCAACCTTGAAGAGATAGAGGTATTTTTCATGTAACTGAAGAGCTTTCTTTCTTTCCTTCTTGTTAGTTTCTGAGGTAGGCTCTCACTTGTGGTTCAGGCTAGCCCTGAGCTTATTTTGTAGCCCAAGTGAGCACCTAACTCACAGGCATCTTCCTGCCTCTGCCTCCAGAGTGCTGGGATTACAAACACAAGGTACCACGCGCAGATAACTACAGAGCTTTCCTTTCAAAAAGGGGAAAATATTGTGACATAATAAAATCTACCCCTCCTCCCCATTACCCGTTTGAAAGAAAACCATCTCAAATGCCTCTGTTTGATTGCATTCTCTGTGATGAATCTGACCATAATGTATCTTTTGGGAGATAATCTAGCAGGCATTTCAAATGAACATGTTCAACTCTCTTATCTTGCCTCCTGGTGTGGTCGTCAAATACTACCAGCCCCCTCTGTCTCTCTTATGCTAACAAATGGTAGCGCCAGCCTGGTATGCCTTACCTGCTATACCTTACATCCCCCCACTCCTTGCTCACTATGACTGAGCATTGCTTCTTTAACACACAAAGCTCAAAGTACATTCTGTGTCACTGAGGTGCCCTTTCCCGCAGTAATATAAAAATCCACCCAAGGCCAGGGATTTAGCTCAGTGGTTACAGCGCCTGTCTTGCAAGCACAAGGACCCGGGTTTGATCCTCAGTTAACCACATACCATACTAGACATGGAGACTCACCCCAGCAGCAACCAGTACCACATACCACAGTGCTGGGCGTGGTGGCTCACGCCTGTCATCCCAGCACTCGGGAGGCAGAGGCAGGAGGATTGCTGTGATGTGAGTTGGAGGCTGAGCTCAGGGCCAGCCTGAACTACAAAGGGAGACCCTGTCTCAAAAATAAATAAATAAAATAAATAAATATAAAAAATAAATAAATTTTAAAAAATCCGCCCATGCAAAACAAATACAGGCATGCAGCGCCAGCCATTCATTCAATACATATTTATTAAGCCTGCAGATAATTAGCCTGGGATTACAGTAATGAACAACACATAAAGTTCTTTTCTATGTGACGACCAGACCTGTGCTGGGGAAGAGACTATAAAGAAAAATGTATTTCAGAGTGTAGATTTTTGGAAGATGTGCATATACATAATGAGATATCTTGGGGATAAGGTCTGACAGTGCAAAGTTCACAAGGGATAGTAACAATGATCAATATGTGATAGACACACGTATCGATTCCCCAAGACAAATTCAAACATACAGAAAATGAATACTAAATTCCCTTACATTTCATATACACGTTATAAACAGAGAGGGAAGGTACTTTTATAAATATATACAGCATGGTTGCGTTTTAAAATTTTGAGACAGTGTCTCATTAAGTTGGTAATGCTGGCCTCGAACTTCTCGGATCCTCCTGCCTCGGCCTCCTGACTGGCTGAGATTTCAAGTGTACAATATCAGACTAGGAATCTGTGCTTGGGGCTCGCTGTGGGTAAAGCCGCTCACACGTTACGCGTCAGCGCTCCCGGTTTCTGATATTTGAAGCACACATTGGATTTAAAATGTTGGGATCAGGGATCATTAAACCTGTTTCGACAGAGACCCGCACAGGCTGCGTGTAATGTCTCTCGCGGCCACTAGGGGCACAAGAGGGAACCGCCATGCCCTGGTTCCCAGCAGCCCTAGGGCTGGGAGCCAACGCCGATCTGATCTCCAGGCAGATGCTGTCTTAAGGGCAGATGCGCCATGGCATCTGATGGAAATTCAGCACGGAAGCAAATAACAGCTGAAAACGGAAGAAAACACGGAGATATTGGAGGAACGGGAGTGACACCTAGCCCCCTGCTATGGATCTAAAACAGTCATTTCGGGGAAGAGGGCCAAGAGGGGAAGAAATGATCCAATGGACCGGAAGTGAATTACTTTACCTGAATAGTTCACTACGCCGACACAGTTGCCATCTGGCAGAATGCAGACTAAATATTGACTTTATTTAGAGTTATAAAGAAATGGGGAAATTGCTATTTTTATCTAAAATGACAGATTCACTATCCTTTTTCAAAGTCTTGTTGGTATCACGAACAAAAGGAAGTATAACAATGTCAGTAGGAAGAATGGAACAAGCTACGGAAGCATGAGTCCTGATTAGGGTTAAAAAAAAAAAAAAAAGCAACCATGAAGGTACTGAGCAGGCAAAGTATTTACTTAATTGCTTGCTTCAGAAATGTCAGCTTTCCAAACAGGACTTCGAGGAAGCGGTGCATCCTTGTCAGCAGGTGACTGAAGCTGACTTTATGGGCCTTATTTTTTATGAACTGTGGCGCTATCCTGTCTGTAAAGCAGGAGCCGTATAATACAAGATAACATAAGACAGCATTTAGCAGGGACTCTGGTCGGTCTCGGATACTTCTGTATTTACTTCTTAAGTAGATCAGACTAGAAGGCGACGATGAAAATGTAAGACGTGTGTTAGCTTCCTTTGCTGTGATGCAATACTCGAGGAAAACCATTTAAAAAGACAAGGGATTATTTTTCGGCGGGGAGGGCTTACGGTTTCAGAGGGTGACCATGGTAAGCTGGCCTCCTTGCCTTTCAGCTCGTGGGCAAGGCAGAAATATTATAAGAGGTAGGTGAGCTAGAGAAAAGCTGTTCACCTAATGGAGGGAAGATAGGGGGAGAGGCAGAGAGAGGAAAAAAACAGAGAGAGAGAGAGAGAGAGAGAGAGAAAGAGAGAGAGAGGGAGAGGGAGAACACAGTTCTCAAGGACATGACCTAAGCATCCATATCCTTTTGCTTCTTAAGTCTCTGCCACTTTGCAATGGTCCTTCATGGATTAATCCACTGCCCAAGTGAGAGCCCTTATCCTCTGATCAACCCCTAGGGGTCCCCGTGCTAAACACGACTACCTTGGAGACAAAGCCTTCCATTTCCCAACCTTGTGTTTTTTCTACTTCTCATTACCTAATTGCGGCACACCGAATGATGTCTTGCTCCGTGCAAATACACATGCAACCTGCACTAGAATTAAGATTAATCTTAATTACGAGCGGCCTCTAATTTCCCAGCAACATGTATGAAGGCTGACATAGAAAAGATCTCCAGTTCCTCTTCAGCCCTGAAAAACGATGCTGATATTTGTTTAGATACTTTCCACTTCTGTATTCTTAGACTTAGAATGGTCTTCCTTCAGTGAGTGTCTCCCACACCCGGATGCCAATGCCAATTCGAAGGGAAAAAATTAAAAACCTAGAAGAACACAAAGGTCTAGAATCTCAACATTCTAACATCCCCGATGTCTTGTCCAACGTGACTTGCACACTGTGTGAACTTCGTAAGATGAGTCCTCGAAGGACCACTGTTGGTCACACTGACTGGGTAGAAGCAAAATTTTAATTGAACAGATTAATTATAAGTTTCAATAGTTGGCAAGGTTTCCCTTGCCACACTTACTGTTTTTCTTATAGGTATATTATTGAAATTTCATCGGTCAATTCTCATTTTATCTCTACTGTTCCCTTAACAAGTTCTGTCATTTTTAAGTCCTACTTTTTTTCTTTTACAGTGGATATTTTCTTTCTAGTGCCTATAATAACTTTCAGTTCTCCATATCCACAGGACTTCTCTAGCCTGGCTTCCACCTCCTTAATATTCTGTGAAATTGCCAAAAATACCTTCCAGTAAGTCAACTTTGTATCTTGCTGTGTTTAGTGGCAGGGCTAGAACAAGAAATGAGGATGCCAACAGTAGATACTGAAAGAAACACATAGAGGTGACAGTGTTCTTCGACTTGACTGAAATCACACACAAATGGCTAATACGATAATTAGGAATACCCTTCACAAACTGTCCAATGTTTGGAGAATTTTTTTTTCTTTTGAAACAGGGTCTCGCTTTGTAGTGCAGGCTGGCCCCAGGCTCAGCCTCCAACTCACATCACAGCAATCCTCCTGCCTCTGCCTCCTGAGTGCTGGGATAACAGGCGTGAGCCACCACGCCCGGCACTGTGGTATGTGGTGCTGATTGCTGCTGGGGTGAGTCTCCACGCCCAGTATTGTATGTGGTTACTGGGGGATCGAACCCTGGCCCTTGGGCTTGCAAGACAGGTGCCAGAATCACTGAGCTAAACCCCTGGCCCTGTTTGTAGAATTTTAATGGAATAAAATAGTATCAGTGGACTTGAGTATGTTTAAAATTTATAGCAACCCAAGCTTACTTGAGTGGTGTTTTCTTTTTTTGATTTTCTTGGTAATGATAATTGAACTTGGAACCTTGGGCTTGCAAGGCAGGCGCTGGAACCAGTGAGCTAAATCCTCAGCCCTATGGCCTGGTCGGGGGTATTTTCTAATTCATGACAGTGTACTATGCTTCAAATAAGTATCTCTCTGTCTTAGGCAGCTTTTTATGGAAGGGGCAAAGTACCTGGTACCCACAACTTAAATGATGTTTGATTGGCTCACAATTTCTAGCAGATTTAGTGCATACCTGAGTAGTTCCAAGGCACAAACACTAAGGTGGCATGGCATAGCGGAGGAAAGCTACCCAACCCATGCCCACCAAGAAGCAAAGAAGGGAGAAGCCGTGAACGATAGGCCCTTCTGGGTCACAAGGCGCGTGACCCCGCTCCAAGCGGCCTCCAGCTCCCCACAGCATGCTGTAACAGCACATGAGTTCAGCTGTGCCCTCGTCCATGAAGACGTCACTGATAAGTAAAGCGCCATCATTATCTTTTCACCTTCTAAACCCCTGAGACTTTACGGGGACATTATAGATGGAAAGGGTCACATGCCAAGAGAACGTGTTCTAAATGCTTAGATCCCACCACGGTGCTCCTGGGAAGTGGAAGTCAAGTGGCCCCATGAGACATGTCCTTAAAGAGACTGCTGGGACCGTTGGCCCTTTTGCATTCTTTTGCTTCCTGGATGCTGTGAGGAAGACAGCACCGATGGCCCTGATCATGATGTGTTGCTATGCCACAGGCCCAAAGCTAGAATGCCAATCCAACTATGGACGTTCCTTCCAAAACTGTGAGCCCAGAGAGTCTTTCCTCTGAGAAGTAGATCTAGTTTAGGAAACAGCTACAGTTCGCACATGCGACGGACACACGGTGCTCAGACATCTTCACTGTAACCGAGCATCTCGACCTCTCCACACGTAGCGATGAAAAAGAGAATGACCCAGGTTATTTAAAAAACTATCAAAAAAGTTGCTGGGAATTTAGCTCAGTGGTTCCGGCATCTGTCTTGCAAGTGCAAGGACCCGGGTTGCATTCCCGGTAACCACAAACAATACTGGGTATGGAGACTCACCCCAGCAGCAATCAGCACCACATACCACAGTGCCGGGCGTGGTGGCTCACGCCTGTCATCCCAGCACTCGGGAGGCAGAGGCACATTGCTGTGATGTGAGTTTGAGGCTGAGCTCAGGGCTAGCCTGAACTACAAAGCAAGACGCTATCTCAAAAAAAAAAAAAAAAAGTTAAGAAAAACATGCATGAAATTTCCTAGGCAGTGTTTCCAAAACGCCCCATACTCTTTGTACTTCCCTAGCTGATACTGAGCTGCCCTTATTTTTTCAATCAAGGAACCTATGCCATCTTTACCCCAACATGTTACTAAAGAAAGCAGCTTCACTTACACATGCAGCGGGATACCTTACCTTGAGATTAACTGCAGCCGCCCTCCATTTCCCACCTTACCCTTCTGACTATCACCCATCCTGTTCTAAGGGCGTCACTGGTTTCTTCTCCTCTCAGAGATGCTGTGGAAGGGAAACCCAGGCATTGCTCACGGCTAGGATGTCCTATGTCATCTGCCGATGAGGAAGAACTTGCTTCAAAGACAGTGGGAGCTCCTCTAGCATTCTGGAAGGGAGGGGTGTTGAGTATTTCAAGCTGTAATGCGGAACCCCAGTGCATGGGTGAGACAGACTGATGAGAATCCCTTTGTGCAGGAGTGAGCAGTTAGCTAAAGGACAACAGAATGTGAAGGTGTCTTGTAGGTCAGAAGACTTCTTGGAGGTCACCGGTACGACCCATGGCATACAGAGCCGCCCTCACATTTCACATTGCAGCCTGGGGCTAACAGCATAATTCAGGAGTTGACCGAGTTCTATTTCTGATGGACTAGAGCTTTTTCCTAGTGGGAGCTGAAGGCTGAGCCAATGGTGACGGGAAAGAAGAAAGCATCAGGAACAGACTTATGTTATTCCAGAAACTATCAATTCAACGCTCCTCCTACAGAAGCAACGCTCCGCAGATATTCATACCCATTCTGTCGTATCAACAAACAGCAGGCTGCAAAAGGCACACATTTCAATGATACCCACCAATCTACACTTCCAAGGGATGGTTGTTTTCTGGTTGGTTGAGTGCTTTAATTTCTGGGTGGTAAATCAACAGGCACACAGCAGTGGGAAGAATACTCCCTTTGTAGTTTGCTGCTCCTGGTCAGCACAGGTTCCTTGCTCCCTCAGGGACCTAGCACAAGTCTAGGAAGCCTCCTCCTCATGTACATGGATGGACCTCGGCAGGAAGTATGCGCTGCCAAGAAGGAAATCATAGGGTCCCTGGAGACTGTCACACCAGAATCCTTGCCCTCTCCTGAAAGACACACTCCGTTATCCCTCCAACACTGGATTTTTCTCCTCTGGATTGACAGAGACACCCCCACCTCCCACCGAGTTCCTCAGACAGACTTGAGAGCTCACATTACAAACCCACCTCCAGCATCTCTTCTGTCCCCGTGAAATTCGGCATGCTATCACTTCAGTGCTATTACGCCATCAAAGATGAGACTGGCAGAGGGGAGTGTGGGCTGGCTAACCTCACAGATGCATGTCCGTTTGCCAGGAAGCACACGTCTTGTCCCACGCATGGGTGGTGGGTCCAGGGTGGGGTTGGCTACCCGCTTGGGATGTGGCGACCTAACTGAAAAATGCCAGGCACTCTCTGCCACCGGGTCTCAGGATGCCAAGGAAAGAGAGCCAGCTAAGGCTGCCCCGCTGGACCCCCAGTTGTCATGTCTGCCAACAATGACAGGATCAAAGAACAAATGAGTATATCGTGGTTTCGACAAGTCATGAATCCCTTCCCAATGAAGGCCTCTTGGATAACATACACAATGTACTATGAAGGATGCCATACTGTCCTAGGGATAGCTTCCAAGTTTGGTTACTAGTGACCAAAACAAAACTGAGCACAGTCAATACATTTGGTTGTGTTTTTTTTTTTTTTTTGAGACAGGGTCTCACTTTGTGGTTCAGGCTGGCCCTGAGCTCAGCCTCAAACTCACATCACAATCCTCCTGCCTCTGCCTCCCGAGTGCTGGGATTACAGGCGTGAGCCACCACGCCCGGCACTGTGGTATGTGGTGCTGGTTGCTGCTGGGCGTGAGTCTCCACACCCAGTATTTTTATGTGGTTACTGGGGAATCGAACCGGGACCCTTGAGCTTGCAACACAGGCGCCGGAACCACTGAGCTAACTCCCCGGCCTGGCCAATATATTTGTGATGGAAACTTCTGTAGTTCCTCTCATTCAAACGTGGACATTCACTGTTTCCCAGGATGTAAAACCTTCTGTGAGCAAGGATTAAAAAAAAAAAAAATACAGGTCAGAGACACCGAACAAAATTCTAAAGTGTGTGAGTTTCTAGACATTTATAACACACATGGTCTCTTCAGCCATCTTTCTTTTTTCAGATGGAATATGAGGGACTTTTGTTTGTTTGCTTTTCTTTGATTCTGAAAACCCAAATGAGATGCAGATGTTTGTAGACAGATTTTAAAAATGGCCTCATAAATTGGCATTCTAAACTCTGGAGTTTGTGCTGGGATGTTTTTCCTGTTGCTACTGTTGAGTTGTTTGGCACTTTCGTGCTGGAACAGGGAGACTATCCGAATGGGTTAAACTACCCATATGAGCTTTCAGAGATTGTTCTCTGGTGGGTGGAAGAAGAAACTGACAGGATTTATAGCTCGTATAGTTTATATGAGGAAGGTGTGGTTGTCTGTGGGCATCGTACAGAGGTAAGAAGACAAGTGAAAGTAGCCTGCCATCTTGGAAGACCAGAGAGGCCCTAGAATGACAGCCAGCAAGGTCACGGGGACTGCTGTGCCCTAATATCACAAAGTAATTCCAGTTGTCTCCAAGGAACATTTCCTCGATACCTTCAGGCAAGAGACTAAACAGTCAACACCTTTTTCTCTCTTTGCGGGGAAGTTAAACAGAGCAGCCAGCTGAGCCCCCAGACTTCTGATCCTCTGGACCCTGTGACCTATTTAGTGGGTGTTGTTTTAAGCTACTGTTTGTGTTGATTTTTCTATGCAGCAATGGGATACTACTAAGATACAAACAGAAGCACGGGATCCAGGAAATAAGCTTCCTGTTTCAGTTTCTTTAGCGACTTGTCTCTTTTCTCTCTCTGCTTGAACAAGAAAGGATTTATCTAGTCTAGCATTCTTGTCATGAGCAAGCATACAGGCCAGTTCCGATTCATCACCTGCTTTCACAAATAAAGTTTTATTAGAACCACAACTGTGCCCGCTCATTTGCATATTATCATGGCTGCTTTCCCTCTGCAATGGCAGAGTTGAGTCCTTGCCAGGAGACCCATAGTTCACAAGGATGAAAGCTGTCACGCTATGGCATCGTACAGAGAAACTATCTTCATCCTCTGGTCTATACCTTCGAGAGGACTAGGTTTCTCAGAGGACCTCACTCTGGCTTACATGTCCAGCTGGACCAAAATTAGTTTTCACCACCAGCCAGGTGAAAGGACCCTCCTTGTAATGCTCCTGAACTCATTTCAGCTAGTGACCGTTGCAAGGAAGTGAAGGCATTCATGTTCTCCTCTGTTTGTATTACTTTACTTTTTGTGTTTATGCTTAGCTTTGGGTATTATAAATATTACTAAACGTACATACGTTCTGTCTTCCACACCTTGTTCTCTCTGACTTTTTTTTTCTTTATTAACCTGAAGGATTAGCCCATGAGGAGTTAAGAAGAAATGAGCTGGGGAATTAGTGACTCTTTACAAATGAGGGGCTCAGCACCGTCCTTCACGGGGATGCCAATCACAAAGTAGACTCAAAGACGAGTGTGAATGTCATTCCGCCCTGATTGACATTTTCATTCGTCAGAAACAGCTTGATAGCGATGCAGGCTTTAGCACACAATAAAGGCTCCCTGCACGTCACCGGGGTGGTAGCCGTGCCTGATGGGTGAAAAGAAAATGTGTCGGAAATTCCCAGAAGTCTTACCAGGGACTTGAACTTATTAGCTCCCAACCTTCGTGACAATATTTCCAGTTTTGCAGCGACATCAAAAAATAAGTAACATGTCATGTCCTGGTACACACTCTCATGTTGAAAGTGATCATAAGGTATATATATAAAATGTACCAATGAAATCGATTTTAAAAATATTTGAACAAGATTATGATAGAGAAAGACAAATTTGGGCTTCATTCAGTGATGTTCATGTGAGTCCTGCGTGGTGGGAGATTCATTAATTTCTGTTCTATTCCTCTAAAAGGGGGTAAGAGATTAAATAGGCACTTCACCTGTGAGGTCTTGCTCCCTCAAGCCTATAACGCAGTCTATTTATGAGGAATAAACTTCAAGAAACTGAAATTAATTCCTCAAGATACCTAAGCAATCCTTCTAAAAGTTACCAAGGTAAAAGTAGGAAAATCTGAGAATTTGCCACCATTGAGAAGACTAAGGAGACAAGAAGTTTAAATAAATGGTGTTATCTTGGGCTAAAAAGGCACATTAGGTAAAAGTAAGGAAATCTGAAACAAGTTTCGACATCAGTTAATAAAGTGACATTAATATTGCTTTATTCACGGTGGCAAATATATAAGAGTGTGAGATAGAGTGACAAAATAGTATTGTCTTGTACAATTTTGTGATTAATGTAAATTTATTCTAAAACGAAGAGCTTATATAAAGATAACCACCGTGTCTGTGAGAGAGAGAGAGAGAGAGAGAGACAGAGAGAGAGAGAGAAAGAGAGACAGAGATACATACAGAGAGACACAAAGAGAGAATGAGAATTTACAGAAAATCTTATAGACTGTATAACCCATGAGCGATACTATTTACCTTTGGAAAAGAAAATATGAAAACATTGGAAGGTGAGAAGCGAGCCATCCACTTCACAGTGTAAAATTCTGTGGCATTTAGATATTTTCAGTGATGAAGTGACTACGTATGAATTCTATAATTCACAGAACAAAATTAACTCTTAGTACGGTCCTGTCGCCAATCTGTGATGAACTGACTTCTAATTCAGACGCGACACACTTTGAATTAAATTGGTAATCTGATGGATGCCTCTAAAGCGATCTGAGATAGTAAGATCATGATATATGTTTGAAGCTCCTGCTATCCTCACTCCACATTCTTGCGCAACCTTATCACAGTTATTATTAATAGGGATGGCATGGTCGTCCTTGAAAGTGTCAGATGATGAGAAGATTAGTCCCCACATCTTCCCTGAAAGGTACAGCGTAGCCCAGGTCCCAGAAGTCACAAGCTTTCACCGTCCCGAGGCTTGACCCAGGCAGAAGCAATCTATCCATTTCCCAGGTGGGCGTAGTTAGTCTCAGAGGAACCCCTCTGAAGTTCCAAGACCCCCTAGAAACTGTACAGTTGGATAAGCATCATGTACATTCACCTCCTACCTGCAGAAGTCTTCCAACTTGACTCTCTCTGCAGGTATTCCCAAGATTCCTTAAGCTCCAGTGCCTCCAGGCAACTCAGACATCTGGGGAAGATATGATAAAAAAGACTTAATGGAGGCTGCTTGGAAATAAATATTCCCTTTACACACACACACACACACACACACACACACACACACACAAAGAGCAGAACTATGACAACTATTATGAGACATTTTGGATAATAGGCGTTCATACTAATAGTTTGTTTTACCTACCAGGGGAATGTTGTCATTTTTTCATATGAATTTATGGTAGAGGTGGCTTCCCACATGCCTCGAGCATGTTGGCTCTTGTATTGATTTTAAAGAAGTGAGTGATTCCCACCTTCACTCTTTATTCACTCTGGCGAACAATGAGAAAATAGGCTGGTGTGACGGAGCAACCGGGCTCACAAACGTTATGACTTGCCTGCCCCCGGTGTGTTTTTACAGTATGTTCTCATTTATACAATCGTTCAAATCATCTGGTAAGTGGTAAGGTCAGAATAAGTTCATATTTTGGAAATACCTATATAAATACAGTGCAGTGTGATGGATTTTTTTTCCCTTTGAGGGTCTGCTGAATTGCAGACAGAGAAGGGCTGATTTCTGCTTCTACTGGAGAATTTTATCCAATGAACTACAGCATTAGCTTCAACTGACTGACCTTAAGCTATTTCTGAGCATCTTAATTGCTCAGAGAGATGAATACCTGATAAAAGACAAGGTAAAAGATTAACTTTAAATATACTAAAGAACTCACAGCCCAAGCAACCTAACTCTGAACTTGTCACTGACATCGTATTATCATAACCTGTAGACAGGGGTCATGTTTCACTGTTGATATTATGTTTCCCGGAGACGGTTCCTATTTTCTACTCTTGCTATTTTAATCTATAATACTCAGATGCTCTGCGGGACAAAGCCACTCTCTAGGATGAAGTATGAAGATGACTGAACGGGTCAAATGATCAACTACTGAATCCCGACATCTCTGAAATCATAATACCCACTTTCATCAGACATTTCATGAAGCGACATGGTGACGGCTTACAGAGCATAGGAAATGTCTCCCTAAAAGCTCCTCTGTGTTCAAAGATGGGGCTTTGAGAAGGCTCTACAAGGCTTTCTGAGGGCTCTATGACTGAGCTATGGACGAAATTCTAACTTCACAGCATTACTGAGAGGCAAAGAAACTTGTCACAAGCTAAGAAAAAAATGGATTCTGGCCCCGGGGAGTTAACTCAGTGGTTCTTGCTGTGATGTGAGTTGGAGGCTGAGCTCAGGGCCAGCACGAACCACAAAGCGAGACCCTATCTCATGAAAAAGAAAAAGAAAAAAATGGATCCTGCTGAACACGGATTGACATCATACGTCCAAACATGGTTTTCCTCCTAGAAGTTGTTTCTCTTGGATTTGGGGGAAGGCACAGTGATGAAGTCTTTTTTTTTTTTTTTTTTTTTTTTTTTTTTGAGACAGGGTCTCGCTTTGTGGTTCAGGCTGGCCCTGAGCTCAGCCTCAAACTCGCATCACAATCCTCCTGCCTCTGCCTCCCAAGTGCTGGGATTACAGGCGTGAGCCACCACACCCGGCACTGTGGTATATGGTACTGGTTGCTGCTGGGTGTGGGTCTCCACACCCAGTATTGTTATGTGGTTACCGGGTAATCGAACCCGGGTCCTTGCGCTTGCAAGACAGGCGCTGGAACCACTGAGCTAACTCCCCGGCCCAGTGATGAAGTCTTGAATAACTCACTCTACCAGAAAATCTATGACAAATGTGGATAATAGGAATTTTGTTCTTCATTACTACCTCTCACCAGTCAGAGACTCCTACTCCTACATGGAAAAAGTCCATGGAGCTTCTCAAAGGGCATCATGGCTTGTGTCTAGATGCCTTCCCACAGCCTCGTGGGGTCATCAGTGGGACTTTTTCAGAGGTTGCTGAATCTAGACTTTGTGACTGATTTCATGCTAAAATTCTAGGATTAAGGGTGGCTGGTAATTAAATCAGTCCACTCACTAGTAGACTGGATACAATACAAGGGATAGAAAGAACTTTGTCTTTATCTATTATGTGCTTTGCTACCTTCCATTCACCACAAATGATGCCCATCTGTTGTATCACTCTGCCTTGGAGCCACTGAAATCTCTACAAACTGTGCGCTACATAAACCTCTCTCTGTTTAACTATGGGTGTCCGGCACTTTATCTTATGACATGAGAAAACTACCTAAGACAAGAGAGTGCAAGAAAAAGCAAAATTACCATGTCAAAGATCATCATTCCATGGGGACAGAATGTCATCAGAAAAACCACTCGACCCCTTGCGTTATGCATCTGTCTACTGAGAAATCAGTTCTCAGAATTATCATGTAGAAAACAACCTTCGGTAAAACCTAGTATCATTATCGGAAGAGCCACTTGTTGGAAGAGATGCTATTAACTGTCTTTATCCAATTTCTGTCTCAAGAAAAAAATTACCATGACACTCTACCACAGTCCCTGACGTACTTATTACTTCTCCAACTTGCTGCTCTTTGCCCTGAACTGCATGGGATTTAGATGGCTACCCAAGTGGAAAGAATTATGTGCAATTCTGTATGCCTCTCTATTTTTTTAAAAAATATGAATGCTTCGTCTTGTTCCCACTTCCATTCTCCTTAAAACGTGAGAATGAATTTTATCATGCCTGCATAGAAATACGACCAACCTGACCCAATAAGAAAAAAATACCACACACACACACACACACACACACACACACACACACACACACACACACACATATATTTCACACCTTCAGTTTGCATCCTGGGTAAACAACATGATATTTACACATTTTCTCCTATTTATTTCACTTCTGAGTATGTCCTCAAGTTACATCTATTTGAGTAGAAATGATTCAAATTTATCAGTCTCCATAGCTGAATAATACTTCATTTTATATATATAAAAAAAACCCCACAGATCTTTTTTCCTGTTTTCCAAAGAGGAGCATTTGACCTGTTTCTGAGATTTAACTATCACAAACTGAGCTGCTATAAACATGAGTGCACAGTACTGTGGTACGATTCTTTTAATTCTTGCTCTATATCTAGCAAGGGAATATCAAGGTCAAATGGAACCTGGAGTCCTAGTTTGTTGAGTAATCCCCACACTGATCTCCACAGTGGTTGCACCAATCTACATTTCCACCAAAAGATAAAGGCTCCTTTCTCTCCACAGCCCTGCCAGCATTTGCTGTTGATTGATTTCTTGCTAGCTGCTATTCTTTCTGGAGAAGGGTGCAATGGAATCTCAGTGTTGTTTCCATTTGCATCTATCAAAAGACTAGAGATGTTGAACATGTTTTTTTTTTTTTTATGTTTCTTCGCTGCCTCTGTTTTCTCATCTGAAAAATGTCTGTTCATTTCAGATTCCTACTAGCAAACTGGGTCTTTAAATGAGGAGGAGTTGATTTTTTAAAATTCTTCATATATTCTAGACAGTAGTCATTTGTCTGAGGAACAGCTGATAAAATGTTTTTAACAACTTGCAGGTTGTTTTTTGCTCTGCTGGTGATTTCTCTTGCCATGTAAAGCTTTTCAATATACAATCCCAATTGTTGATTCTTTCTGCTAGCTCCCGTACTGCTGAAGTTTTGTTCATAAAGTCTTTCCCTATGCCAGTGTCTCCGAGAGTTCTACCTAACTTATCTTCCAGTGGGTTTAGTGCTTCTGTTCTAATGTTTAGGCCTCTAATCCACTTTGATTTTAGTTTGGTGCATGGTGGAAGACACGGATCTGGCTTTTAATTTTTGGCAGGCTGACACCAAGTTTTTCCAGCACCATTCGTTAGAGAGGCTGTCTTTCCTCCCCTGAGCCTGTCTGGCTCCTCTGTCAAAGATGAGGTTGTTTAGTATGTCTGGAGTTGTTTCTGCTTTGTCTGGTCTCTTCCACTGATACGCACAGGTCTGTTTCTTTGCAAGTACCAGGTTGCTTTACTACAGTGCCTTTGTAATAGTTCCAAGCGGGGATTGGGACGTCCCCTGCAATGTCCTTTTGGCCTAGAATTCCTTTTGCTATTCTAGGTCTCTCATGGCTCCAGATGAATTTTTGGATACTTTTCTCTAGCTCTGGGAAATACATTGCTGGGATTTCAATTGAGAGTGAACTGAATCTCTATCGTAGTTTTGTCAGTGTGGCCATTTGGATAATATTGGACCTTCCTCCCCAAAAGGCCGTGCCCCAGGTGAACAGCACCTACATACCGCCTTCCGGAGGGAATCCCACAGAACTCAAGCTTGGAATCTGCATCTAGGCATTCAGTGCTGGGGTTGTGCTGGGGTTAGGCAGAGGCCTAAGGGTCAATAACATCAGGAAGACCAACCAGGAAGCAATCATTTCTTAGGAGTTGTGTTAGTGAGAAAGATACTTGCAACAAGAAGTTTACGGACATTAAACCAGAAATTAAACCAAAAACACCAACAATATCCCTCCCCCCCAAAAAAAACAAACAAAATGAGAAAAAAACCCAAATAAGACCCAAATCCAGCATTCCCAGTCTCCAAAGGGTACAGGGATCAACGAAACAGACCACCCTGCAACACAACCATCTGGACTCCTGGAATTGGCAACAAAAGAGGATCTGGAAAAGATGAAATAAGAAATAATCTTTCAGGTAATGAAAGATGATGGTCAGGGTGAATGACACAGATTAAAAAATAGAGGACCTTGGAAAAAATGATGTTCAGCTATTTATTACATGCTCATTTTCACATTTTTGGTTTGTTTTAGCCATGCTTGAGACACATATTGCAGTATAGACTCTGAACAGATTAACAGAGTGTAACTTATAATACATAGATTGTTGTCTGAAGGACAGACTGTCCACTTCAACTTCAGCTGCTTATTTCTAGCTGGATTCCCACAGAGAAGAACTCTGATAGCCATATGCCCCAGGCTGGTTGGCCAGGAGTGGAGAGAGTCTCCAAATACCAGGGTGTGCTACACAAATGTCATCGTCTCCATGAACCAGACATGGAAAGGTCCACCAACAGAGAAGTCTAGGTTCACCGACTTTGAAAGAAATTGCTGCACGAATGCTGGGAGACTCATGCAAGACAATGAGGATAAGACATTTCCTGAGGTTGTCTAGCAAATGTTTATTCCTTCCTCAGGAAAACACACAACAGGGCAACATTTCTCCTGTCTCTCTGCATCAGACATTTTGTTTTATTTTATTTTATTTTTCACGGTGCTAGGGGTTGAATCAAGGGCCTTGTGTGCGCTAGGCAAGCACGCTACTGTGGAGCCACACTCTCGACCTTCTGCATGAAGATTTTAAGCCCTTTTTACCACCTGTCCTCCAAGGATTCAACCAATGATCTGTTCTCAGAATTTCAGAAAGAAATGTTAATATTCAAAAACATATTCCAAAGAAAAAATTAGGTTTTTTTTTTTTTTTTTTCCTAAGTACCACAAAACACTGAGACTACATGAGTGGAAATCATCAAATTACATTTTTACTTCAGGTACATTCACATGTGGTAGAGTATTCCTTTCTTTATAAACATACTTGCTGGAGAGGCTGTTATACAACCACATGAAACGTTAAGATAACCAATTTCATAAATTGTAGTCATCACTTTTCTTCTGTTTGCCTAAATTCCTATCTCAAATATGAGCCCTACAAAGGGTTTCATTAGAATTAGAATAGGTTGTCTTTGCTTTCATTATTTGTAATATTTTCTATGATTGAAGTACTTAAAATTTTTCTCTTATGTCAAGGAGATGCGTGATAAAAATTCTCGTTTCAACTCTAAATGCTCATTTTTACACTATGAAAGGCAAATCCAAACCAGAAGCATCTCAAACTGCACTTAGCCACTTGGAAATTTTCATCCAGAAATTAACTTATTTTTCTTTTTTATTTTCCTTTCCTCCCAGCCCTGTTTGCTAGTCGTTTCCCTGATTTGGGGTAACTGGTAGGAACAGGAATTACTGGTTTGTTCCTTCCATGACACTAAGGGTCATTTCCTCTAATTCAAGGCACAGTTAGGTCTTTTCAACTTTATTCTCTCTAGCCATTCAGTTACAGTATTTGGCTCCCGGGTCGTCGAGTGCCTGTCTTCACCTATGTTAGTCTCTGGGCTGACTCTCAGCCCAAAGGCTGTTCATACTATTCCAGTCCATTGCTGGGGGAACAAGTTTCAAAGTCTCTGCTTTGGTGTTTGGAACCGTTTCGTAGGACTGAATTCTCTAAGTAAGCAGCACCACCACATGTCCTGTGTTCTCACCTTTGAGAAATTTCAGTGAACACTTTTGCTCTTACCCATAGGGATGACCTTTCCTGGCAGAAGGCTGTTTTTTTGGTTTTTGTTTTTTTCACTTTGACTACGTTGCCCAGCACCTAAACCAATTACAGCAGCACAAATCTCCAAGCATGAAATGACTTTTCAGACCTGCAATTCTCTCAACCTAAAAAAAAAAAAAAAAAATTCCACCCTCCAAAATGAGCTGCTACTCAGTACAGCATCTTAAGAGGTTGAGGGTATTTGATAAATGCTACATGGAAGTGCCCAATTAAAATTGGTCAAGTGACTGTAACTGATAGAGAAACAGAAATGGGCTTACTGAAGTGGATTAGACCTTAGACTGTTGATGCACCGCACCCTACAAGGTGTCCTTGACACTGTTCTGAACATCAACTTTGGCCTCATGGCGAAACTGTCCGATGATGGACCCAACAGGATGTTAGAAATGATGCCAGAGTGACTGTCTCGACCTCCGAGGACCTAAATCTTACCCAACAGGCTTTATGAGCTTTCTACCTTTCCATCTTACATCGCAGTAGGGCGGTGTGTCTAACACGAAAGCCAGCAGGTACTTGTGGATCTGAAACGCGTAAAGTATTAAAACTAATTTCTCAGCCCTCAGAACCACACGTCACCTTGGCCGACTCATCACAGTGTTCCACTGGACTGTCCGACTACACCGGAAGGAAGTACTTACACCTCAGGCTCGGTCTCAAGTCTTGGGTTTACATTGGGCACAACAAACTTTTTATTCTCTTCTGTAAAGTTGGTGACAATGGCCGTAATAAGCATATAAACTCCCAGTGTCTATTGAAGCAATGTAGCATTCTTCTTTCTTTCTTTTTTGATTTTTTTTTTCTTAAACCCTTCTGAGGTTCCTGTTCTCACTCAATGCCTGGAAATCCCTCCATGTGACATTTCCAGTGCTTCGCAGATGGTCCAGAGTTCTCTGTCCTATCTTCGTCTTACACTCATGCAGCACAGAAGTCCGATAGAAAGGTGCACTGCTATCATTCCAGCACTCCAGGAGACTGAGAAGAAGGACTGGGGGGTCAACCATAGGTTGGGCAACTTGGCGAACTTACGGAGACCCTGTCTCTAAATTAAAGATAATAAACAAAGATTTGGGATGTAGATCACTGCAAAGGCGCTGAGTTCAACCTCGCATACCACAAAAAACAAACAAACTAAAAGCCCTCCCCACACTGCAATCCTACACAGATAAGCATTCTGAAGGTGGTTGGATCGCACAACCTGTAATGTCATCATTGGACTAATCTGTAATTGGAGGGCATCTTTTGGAGGAGGCAAACATGGGAGATGGGGCCCTGCTGAAGGGTGTGGGTCAAGGGATGTGATCCTGGTGATCTGGTCCCTGGTCTTTTCCTTTCTGGAACACACTCACACTCTACTTCCTGGTGGCTGTGCCATGTGCAGATCCTCCTCCGTGACACTCCTATGCTCAGAATCTGTCTCACCTGCAGTCCACATCAATGAAAACAGCTGCTCATGGAGTGAGATCTGTGAAACAATGAGCCAGATATAAACCTTCCTCCTTTAAATTACTTTTCTCAAGTGCTTTGTCACAGCAACAGAAAACAGTGTAACAAATGCACTCTTTTCCAACTTGGTCACTGGTTTCCTGATTTTGAGTTCTGGCTTCTCCTAGCACATCATTACCAACTACTCCTCTCTCTTTATCTATTTTAGTTGCCTCCTCTTAGCAAAATAATTACCAGTTCTACCAGTTCCTCTAGAGGTCACTATACATTTCCCTGCCCATTTTAACCCAAGCCAATGAATGTATTCATCTGAGAACAATATGGTTTATTTGGTCTTGGATTTCAAAGATGACTAGATATGTCCTATGAGTCTCACTACCTCACTTATATCTCTGGTTCTTGGACCTCAGCATCTCTGTACACACTACACATCGAAAATATCTCATCATTGTGCTTGGAATCAGAATTAATTTAAGCAGCAAGATCACTCTTTGAAACTCAGTTTGGTCTGCAAAGAGCTGGCTAAGTACTGAAAAATGGTCGTTGTGTTTTATTGATCAAAGCTGTGTATTATCAAGTTAAAAAATAAAATAAGAAAAGAGCTACTAATTTTATGTACTCTTATAAGTTGCATAAAACAAAACTGTTCTGCAGGGGGAAAAAACCCCCATATAATACGGTACCTAAAATTATAATCTTAGAATTGGAAGCCATCTTACCCTAATGTAAAGGACAGTAGAATACGGCAACTTTCTGTTCTTTACTACTCTATCTCCCAATGGAGCGCTGATTGACCAGAGATTTAGCCCAAGTGGTGCTGCACCTACCTTGCAAGCACAAGGACTTGAGTTCAGCTCCCAGTACATCAATCAATCAATCAATCAATACATACATACATACATACATACATAAATTTTTTAAAAAGTTGATTGTTAAGAATGTTTATGGTACATCAATAAATCAAAACATACATAAAATTGTTTTAGAAGTTGATTGTTAAGAATGTTTAAGGTCACACTTGAAAATAACCCTTCTTTATATCTCTCTACTTCACTATTTACACATGCACACACACACACACACAAAGGAGTAGTAAGAAAGAAAAAGAAAGATGGAAACAGATACAGGTGTGTCTTATGTATCATGTAGGTGCCTGCATCTTCTCTGCTTCTATCTGAATTTACCTTTTTTTTCTTGCTCTTATTTTCTTCTACCATTATCTCTGGCTCTTTTACATTTCTTATCTTTCTGACTAAATCTGTTTATTCGGTTTGGTACACAAGTTTTCTGTTGTTTCTCTCTCTCATTTTCTTTTCTAATTCTCTTTCATGTCTATGGACACCCACCCCTCTCTGTGAATTTAATACAGCCTCGATACACGGCCTCTATGTTCCCAGCTGGCTGAGCCATCCGAGCATAGCTTGACCTTCTCCTCATTTTGCTGTGAGTCTGGGGCGGTGATACAAACCCTAAACTCGTCCCACTTGTGTTACCATGCCTTGACAATGGCTGCCAGGAGAAGAAAGGCATGGAAAGAAAAAACATAGATAAATGAAGCAGCTTTCATCATTATGACCAAATTACCTGGCATCTGCAGCTTAAAGAAGAGGCGCATTTTAGCTCAACATTTCATACGGTTTAGTCCATGATAAGTTGGTTCTAATGCAAAAATATGCAGGAGCCTTTGGGGAGACACGTTTTGACCTGAATCATGACACCTGGATACAAAGACCTAATGGAATCCATGTGGCTGTTTCCACCGCCCCAGGGGTCCTGCAAATGCTCAGAATTTTCGGTGGATGTCGATCTTTACTAAATATATTTAAATAAAGTGTAAGTTCTGCTTGATGATCATGTGAAAATTAAAGGTGAGACTCATGAAACTTAGGCATATGCACCATGACGAATCGCCTGCCATCTTGGTGACTCTCTGCCCTGATTCCAAGTGACTTCCATGGAATGGACCTAGATGTCCTGTCAGCAAATGGCTCTGTATGTCTGGTTTTCAAAGCAGAAAAACACGGCCACGAGTGTGATGCCCCGTTGATAAAGAACATCCTTCCAACTGTGCTGAGGGGTGTCTGTTTCAGCTCACCAAGACTCCCTTATAAAGAAATACATGAATTAATTTGTCCTTAGAATTCATTCCCGGCTTGTAAAATGCCTTAGGCCCCGCTACAACGGGCACAGACCCTGAGAACGGACACGATCAGAGTCTGTCTTTGGAAACGGCACAATTGCTCCTGTGGAGCTGTGACCTAAGAATGGAGAGCAAGTCGTTCTGGGGTCTTTACTTTTGATTCATTGTGCAGCAGGAAAGTGCAAGATGTGAGTCTACAGAGACCGAGGAGGCCAGTGCCCAGCTGGAGGTCCCAAATACATTTGTAATTATTCAGTGCGACGAAGCACTTTCACCCTCCGGTGCACATCCCCATTGTGGCCGGCCAGTTGGAGTTGCAAAAGGAAGAACTAATTGACATAGTTGCTTTCAAGACTGGTAGGCAGATGTGTGCATCCCATACCATGTTGTAAACCTCAACTAAACACGATGCAATGGAAGAAGAGGGGAGAAGGAACTCCAGAGGTGAACAATAATTCTTAAGCACATACACCCAAGGTTTCTTTGCAAGGTAACAGCTTCGGAAATTAAATTTTATATGACAAATCACCGAGTAAGGCTCTACTGATTATAGGGGGTGGGAGGTAGGAAAATACACAACCAACTTTTTAATTATTTTCCTCTTTCTGCATTTGTTCTATACCTCATTCTCAGGCTGCCATCTTCTATCCTTGCCATGACTTAGTGTTTGAGAGACATTATTTGATCTCATATGATGTAAATACCGATGTGTACTTATCCTTCTTAGTTATGCCATGGCTTGTGAGTTTTCTTGCCTGCATAGCCATGTATATTAAACACCTCACCTTCCTGCTGGCTTCCTGTCCCACAAACTCACTCCTGCAGACTCTGTATAAGTATTCTAAGGAAAGAGCAAAACATCTACGCTCATATCATTTCGTTTGTATTTTTCTCCTCCCTCCAGATGGCTGAACCGCACCTGAATGGTAGGTAGACAGCGCATCACTGATCATTAAAATCAATCAGGTCCTTTAAAAATATTCAAAAAACCTGCACGCGTTTCTTGTTGTTGTTTAAATCAACATCCAATTTTCACAATGATTCTTACTCCCCCAACCCCTCGGGCTTTGCTCTCAAATTTCAGTGGAGGGAACAATTTCACCGCCCATTACGCAGGAACAGCTTTTACCGCCCACTGCCTCAATGCAGGGAATTATTTCCTCAATCCCCGTTCCCTACTAAGATGAACCCCTGACTGTCATTTTTGGGTGCATCTCTCCCGTTCTTGGGAACATAAACACCTCTGTAATTATTCCCTCTGGGTCAGAATATTTATGAGAGATATTAATTATCTTCAAGTCTCTGACATAGCGAAAAACATAAGCAAGAGGAAGAAGAGCAGGAGGGAACAGGAGCGAAGAAAAAGAAAGAGAAAGAGGCGGAGGAGAAATAGAAGGCGGCAAAACACAGAAGAAAAAGAAAAAGAGGGAGAGGAGAAGGAAGAAGAGAAAGAGGAGGAAGAAAAAAGCGGAGGAATAAGGGATAAAAGAGGGGAGAGGGAATATGAGAAGAGAGGCAATAGTATACGGGAAGAAAAGTGAATAAAATAAATAAAGACCATCTCCTGAAGTCCATGCTTCTCCTCCAGCTACTCCTGCACCAATTTCTGGAATGATTTGCTCAGTTTGTTTCCCACTTCCTCATGTTCAATTTGCTCTCCGCAAGACTCCAGTCTGTTCTCCAACCCATCGTTCCAACCACGAGTCCTAATGAATTCACCTGTGATCTCCCTCCAGGAAACTCCACTGGTGAGCCTTGTGCCTCTCTTTAGACCTACAGACAGAACCCATCAGGATCTAAAGTGGTCTCTTTTCTTGACATCACCGAACCTAACAATCCGTTTTAACTACACCCCAAGTTGAATGTTCCCTTTTACTGGACACTGGTGGTCTGGCTGCTTCAATCGACCCCAATTTTCAGCTTCTCTCCAAAGATAGAATCCAGCTGCAGCTCTGTGAAGACAAAGAATATTTAAGGATAGATGTAAGGGTAGGGAAGCTATGAGCACTTCTCAGGGGACACGGGAGAAGGGTTATGGCCGGTGCCCTCAAGTTCCCCCTTGTCCTATCTCCAAGTCGACACTCAGAACAGAGGAGTCTTCTCTTAGCTCCAGTTTGCAACTCTGTAGGAAGAGCATTACTTTGTCTGTTTGGATTATAATGGACCGCTGAGCCATTCCATTGGGGATGGAGCAGAGGACTCCAGGAAAGGCGCAGAAGATCTCAAGGAAAGAGATGATGATGGCTCGAGTCATCAATCCAAGCAGAAATGTGCGCAGGAGGGTAAGTTTTACAAAGGCCAGAGAATAGAAGTTCTGAACAAACACAATACTTAGGTTTTGCAAAATGGCAGATGTAAGTGTTGGAATTTCTCAAGGGTCTTCCCTTGACCTCTTGTTTTATTTTATACTCTTTTAGCGAAGCGACTTAGTTATGTCCAGAATGTCAGTACATCAATTGATATTAATATCAGCCCAGTTCTCCAGAGAAACAAAAGCAATGAGAATATGAAAATATGCATATTGTAATAAATACATATCACAGCTTCCTCCAATCCTATCATTCCTCACACAGGTTACCATCTTTGTCCTACATTACTTTGTCAGATCTTTAATGGCCCTTGTTCTCTCTCTTCTTCTCTCTCAATGGCTAAGAGTCTCAGTGTGTTTTTAAAAACTCTGCATGATCACCTCCCTCTTTAATTTGCTCTCTAGACCTGATATGTACCATGTCTTCATAGTAATCACCTCAGACTCACAGTCATCCTCTACATTCCAGCCCCACATTTAGCTCAGTGATTCCGGCATTTCCCTGGCAACGTCCTGAGTTTGATACCCAGTAACCGCACACCACAATGCTGGGTGCAGTGGCTCAGGCCTGTAATCCCACAACTCAGGAGGCAGAAGCAGGAGGACTGCTGTGGGTTCAAGGCTTTCCCGGTCTTTACAGTGAGCTCAGGGCTAGTCTGAACTACAAAAGGAGACCGTGCCTCAAAAAAAAAAAAAAAAGTCCAGCCCCAGAAGTAGCCTCAGCTCCTCACCCACCCACCAAGTGAGCTTCCACCCGAACTGGGTACCAAACATGAGAACATGAGCGCCACAGAGAATCTTTCAGAATGGCGAGACCTAGCACAGCTCTTCCCACAGGCTGTGCTGGACTTGTCCTGATCTTTTGTGATTAATGGATTAAAGCCCGATTCTCCTGTCGGCTCGGGCCAGCTAAGGGTAGGGCCTCTCTTGTCCACTTTCCGTCATACAAAAAGTAAGTACCGTACTCTAAACATGTTTGCTCAATGGCCTTTTTCAATTTTTCTGTCTTTATCTCATTTAAAAAAATGTGATTGCTACTGTTACCGGAGGTAGCAACTTGTGATTCTGCATATTGTACTTTGATTGTCTTGCCAGAGTCTCACAAATTAGTTGAACGCAGACTTCATTCAGATAGCTAATCACTGCCCTTGTTTCTATAGCCAAATAGACACGTACTTTCATTCTAAGGAGAAGAGTCCTCTGTTAATCCTCACCACATGTTAACTTGATTGTTTTTCCTTTCTCAATAATTCTCAAGTGAAAACTAACACTGTCAGCCTCTTTCTGTAATAAAGAGTTTCTGTGACTAATAAAAAACAATTTATTAAATATACATAGCAATTAGCATTACGGGAAATAAGCATTGTTTAAAGATTCTATTGAAAATTTGGTGTTACACACACAAACAAAACTTGTGCATTTTCCAGGTTTGGTTTCAAACAAAAACAACCACTATAATAAAATAAAATAGTTCCATAAACTCAATTCCATTTCTTTTCATTTCTTTCCTTGCATATAACCAATCACAGATTCTTAAATACTCAACTTTAAACCATCCAGCCACATCATCAGGCACATCCTTACAATTCAGGAATTAACTGGTCTTCAAAAACAAATACATAGAGGAGAAAGTATAAGGAAGTTTTTAATGATACTCTTGGACCATGTGGCTAATTCTTCTTGTCCTAGATTTATAGATCTTTCCTCCAAGTTCAGAAATGCTTCAGTTACACAACAACCACAACTGTTTTTAACTGTCACAAAAATTTCACTTCTACCCAAGTTGGCAGGGTGGACTATGTTTGTAGAGCGGTGGCCTATCTGTCTGGTTGTAATTATTATACAGTTTTACAAGATGCCTGCCGCATTTGTATGCACTGGAGATGGCAAAAAGGAACTGAACATTAAGTTGAAATTTTTACTCCCTACAACTCCATACTGTACAAATTTGATGTACCACAGTTCTTCAAAAGTGGTTTTTAAGAATATGCACACATATGCATACTGCAAAAATTTCTTCAAAATTTGACCCTGATGCAATAAATCTTTTTTTTTTTTAAACTGAAATCTTTATTGGTACATTACATATACACATCATGATTGCCCTGAACAATGAGAATTTTACTAATATATGACACAATTTAATTCTCATTTTTCCCATAGCTCTACCCACCCCACCCCCTATGTACATAAACTTTGTTTCCATTCTTTTTTGTTATAATATAATTATTTTTCCCCTTCACCCTACTTCGCTTTGAGTATTTTCTATTTCATAATATATAAAATACAATTCTAGAACTCATTTTCATGTTTTTTTCTCATACCAGAGAAAAGATGTGATATTTACCTATCTGTGACCTATTTATTTCACTTATGAGGATATCTTCAAGGTATGTCCATTTAAGTATACATGACTCAAATATCATTTTTTATGGCCGAGTAATACTCCATTCTGTAGAAGAACCACAGCTTTTTTATCCAGTCTCCAGTTGATGGACACTTGGGTTGTTTCCAAGATGTAGCAATCAAACTGAGCTGCTATAAACATGGGTGCACATATGTCTCTGTGATATGAGTCTTTTAATTCTTTTGTGTATATACCTCGCAGAGTGATGGTTGGGTCAAATGGGACTCCAATAAATCTTGAGTACATGAACAACAGCATCACACATTTTCTTGACATTAAAATATTTGAGGCTTAATATCTGTTGGCAATTTTAGAATAGGAAACAAGGTTGAAAATGATCTGCACGTACATACTAATAATCTGAAAAAAAAAAGACAGGCATTTTTTGTCTTTGAAAAACTTTCCACTTATAGTGATGAACTATGCAACAGTGAATGTCCCTGTTCCTCAAATGCAGGCTCTGCCTGTTGAGGGGTTAATCATTCTGGGGAAAACTATCACACGCAGTGGCTGAAGACTTCCAATGCTGCACACATTCCTCGCTTGCCCCTGCTCTTCATCATTATAATCGCCGGATAATCTGTTGACTGGTGTGCCTACTATTGAAAAAAGGTAAGGCGTTCACAAACCAGTTCATATGTTCACACTGGTGTGTGTGAAAATTTGCCTTTGAAATCTGAAAACTCTACTTGTACTCTACACAATGACATATGTCACTTATCTTTATATGTTAATGTGCACAAGCTCTTAAACACATAGGCACATTTGCAAGGAACCTCTTTCTGTGCCTGGATTATTTCTTTTCCTTCTTAAAGAAAAAAAGTCGTTCCAAAGAAAAGGGACATGAATTGCCTCACTTGGTGAACCAGTAATGGCGGTGGGTCTTGTCTCGTTATTAAGTAGAGGACTGCATTGTCAAAGGGGGCTTTTATAACAGGTAAACTTATTCCTAAGCTTTCTATGGATTTTCCATTACCATGTTCACTTATTAATGCTGTATTTTTTTTTTCATTTGATTTTGTTACTTTCATCAACCTGGACAAAGGAAAGTTCAAAGCAGATTCTAACTTTGGCATGGAATTGATTTGTGATTCTGCAAATTCAACAGCCTATCAGAAATGTGGAACTAGACTGCATGTTTGCTTCTCAAATACGAAAAATTCATTATTATCTATTGTCAGTGTTGCGAGGACTATCTGATTCATGGTTATGTATCTATGTACATTTGAAGAAAAGGGTTTGCACTATTTGTACTTACTATCCAAATAAAATTCCCTTTAGAGGCTATAACTTCTACCTATGTGATGTAAGTAAAAGAAATCTGGAAGAACTGTCTCCCTAGTGTCTTTTTCACAGACTTCCTCTCTTGCATTTTACATTATAGCACAAAGGCAATGGGGCTGAAATGATGGTGTCTCTAGGTATCCTCAGGAAGGTTATTCCCGTGTGATTACTGATCTCACTCAGGAATATTACCCAAAACATGGCCAACAGTTTCTGGAAAGATGTCCAGTGGTCTTACTGGGCTCAAAATTTTCCAACCAGATCCTGCTTAACTTTCGCTCAGAACTGTTCTTGGAAACTCTTTATAGAGCAGGAAGCTGTCTATACATATGGTTAATGAAAAGGTAATTTTCTTCTAGAATAATTGCCATATTTTTAGACATATTCATCCTTGTCCTTGTTTTTTTGAGGGGAGAATTCAAACTGAAATCAGATGCCCGATCTCACAGGACAAGAGGAATGGCCTCCATGGTATGTGAGACACAAGCCTTGCAAAGACCCACAGCCAGAGGATGTGCAAAACAAAGAGGGCCTTGTAAAATGCAAGAGGAGCCAGCTCTTCAGAGACCCACAAAGCAGACAGGCCAAATGCAACTCAGGGATGCGAGGAGCAGCTGGCTCTTCTCGAGTGCAAGAGGCAAAATAATGCAGAACCACCTCCGGGAATAAGGCATCCCGCACATTGCTTTACCTGCTCTTCCTGCTCAATCAGAAACTGCTTTAGAGATGCCTGAAGTTCAAGAATCCTAGTGAGGCCACAGAGCAAAGAGGGACCCTTCTCCATTATTGGTGGGGATGTGAACTAGTACAGCTGCTATAGAAGTCAGCATGGGGATTCCTCAAACCCGAAAGGAGAAATTCCATTGGATCCATTCCCCCTTATAGCTTCATTCCCCAACGTTAAAGACATTATATTACAGGGTACATGCACACCCGTGTTTATAGCAGCACAACTCATAACAAAAAAAATCTTGAAAGTGCCCTATATGTCCATCAACAGATGAACAGATAGAGAGAGTGTGGCATTTCTGCACAGCGGAGTACTATGCTGCCACAAAGAAGGATTATCTTGACTCAAGAAAACGGATACACCTTCAGACTATAATGGAAAATGAAACAAACCACACACAAAAGCTTCAGTGTTGAATGGGTTTTCTTATACAAGAAACATCAAAATACAAATGAAGAGCAAAATAAGAGATAGGTAATAGGAAGGAAGGCGATAAGTCTTTCTTAAATGCGAAGGAAATCAAGATATCGAGGGAGGGGAGGAAAACAGAATGGAAAAAAAATGAAATTAAGATGTTTTATGTACACACACAAACTCCATCCAAGGAATGTAAATAGGACATACTTCAGACATAGGCTCATCAGATTTTTAAATTAAAAAATATGAAGACAATGGTAATCAAACAGAGAAGTTAGTACACACTAAGAAAGAAAAATGATTTTGGCTTTTTCAATTTGTTTAATGCTTCATACCTACTTACCATTAGACTACACAGAGATAATGGTCAAAATATCCTCCTGCTTTTTAAGTAAATACCTTGTGTCCAAATCTCTTTTGTAGGAATAAGCAGCAGGTATTTTAAGAGAGAGAGACAGAGAAGGACAGAAAGCGAAAAAGAAAAACGAAGAAAACAGTTAATTAAATGAGAAAGGACAGATCAATCGATAATCTAAATAACATCATAATTACTCTAAGGTAGTCTTATCAACATTTAGCCATGGCCATCCTTAATTTTGCGATATTTTGTATTTCCATAGCAGTACATTTCAGCAGACTTTTCCCAATTATGTGTATCAACCCCTGTGTAATAAACAGAAAACACACTATGACAACGTTATCTATCACTATGGCGTACCACCATATCTTTTCATTTATAAAATGACTTACTGCACACACGACAGATGCTCTTTAATTGGATTAATTGTAATTAACCGGGATTATGTCTCCATATCACCCCTTTTCGCTTGAGCTTTTTTTCTATAGCTTCCCAGGCCAGGGCACCTTTGAATATTCTGATAACTTGGGTCCATTAGAGAGTCTTGTTGTCCAGGTACCCCAATTTGTACAGACAAGTAAGTCCGAGTCCTTGTCTCCTGGGAACAGCAAGCCATCTCATGAAGGCGGAGAAAAATCCTTCCACAACATTCTATATGCTAAAGCTTGAGAGCCATTTCCAAAAAAATAAAATGTATCTGGTCACCTGAAACTCAGCACCAAATTTTTGTACAAAGTTGGTTTTTCTTTTGTGGTGTTAGTCTTTGATGTTTTTTAATAAAAAAAAAAAAAACCGGATTTCAAATTTAAATGTTTCTAAATTTATGAAACAAATAAGAAATATAACAGTAGAAAGGATGGAGCTTACATCCCTGAAGGAATTATACACCTTTTGTTCATAACTGACCAGGATCTATAACGCTCTGTCTGTACCAGTTTTAATTGGCTAAGCATGAGCTGTGGAAATAAAACAAACCTGGTCTCTGCAAATCTCTCTACCACCTCATTGTTCCAAGATTAGGTGTCCAACAAACTTTTTTCAAGTCCCAGCAGCCTCTGACCCCCAGTTTCTCTCCAGCCATGATTCAGACATAACAATGGGACAGAGTGTCTCCGTGTGACTTTCTCTGAGCTGTTCAGCTTTAGACAAGTCACAGCTCCTGTCTTCTTGTGAGAGACAAAGACACAAGTCTGCTCCTCTACGGTGGCCTCTTAGTCCAATCACAACTTTGGATATGCCTCTTTCATCCCATTTGCATGGTGATTGATCTGTCTGCCCCACACTGTACCAAGGTGGGAGAAGTTTAAAGTTGAATGTAGCTTTTTAGGAT
>PVIR01018664.1:0-33161 GCA_004026965.1 Petromus typicus | reverse complement strand
CACTTTTCCTTGGTCAGGACTTCTCTGAGTGTAGACTGCTGGCCTGGTAACATATTCTAGAGAAATCATGGTGAGAGGGAGCAATTCCTGGTTCCCTAAGGTCTTTTCTGATGCATCTCCCATGCTGTGTTTTAACCTGATAATATCATGAGCACGGACCCTAAAAGCTCTTAGTCCAACTTACCCGAGCAGTATTCCTGAAAGAAGGCAGGAAGTTGAGGGAAGATATTTTCTAGTACTCAGTCCTACTCTAAGCCCAGGAAGACAGACAAATTGGTACTAAACTCTTTACAAAGTGGATCTGTCTAGTCCTCAGTAGAAACGTTTCTCCAAAAGAAAGAAGGAAAAACAGGCAGAAGAAAGTCAGTTTTAAGCGTTGTCACCACTCCCTGCCAGGAGTGTGGAGGAGGGACCAGGGCCATCTGTCCCAGTCAGACCTGCTCTTCCAGACTGGAGAACAGGGGCAGTGCCTGTCACCTTTCCACAGCCCCAGAAGTCGTCCCTTTTGATATGAGGCACACTGTCTTCCAACACTACTCTACCACCAGGAAAATGACAGAGGACAAGGCTGAAAGGTCACCCAGTAACAATCAGGGAGCGCAAATCTCTATCTCCTAAACATAGTCATGCTTAACAAGAAAATGCGGCACAAAGGGACAATAAAAGTCTCCATTTGAAGCTTACTTCCTATGAACTTCAGACATCGAATGAGCTCCCAGATGTACCCGCTCACGGTAGCACAAACACAAGAGCGAAGTGACAAAACAAAGGAGGAGCGAGAGAGTTTTTACTGGAAACAGGAAGAGGAAGCACGTGGATTCCAGCAGAGGCACAGGAGGCTGCAGCGTGGCTCCTCCGTCTAGTCATTTACAGGTCAGCGAGGTGCGGAATCCCTAGGCATTTGCTGGGCGTCTCCTGAGTGGCTCTGTCAAGTTAAATTTAAGCAGCCAATCAGAGCTCAAGCTATGCAACTCGGTTCTTTCCTTCGCATAGTGTTTACAGTAAACTGGGAACTTCCAGAGAAATTAGTGTTTTTGCATCATGATTTCCTCAGAACTCAGGGACGTAGAGGATGCACCTTTAGCAGGTGGCTGCGCTCCATGTTGCTGAGGACCTTCGCTGTGGTCTAAATTCCTCGACCTCGTGAGCACGGTAGGCTGGCCGCATTCCCTTTTAGGAGAGGCTGCAGGCTGTGTTGCCTGAGAAAGGTTATTCTTGGCCAGAAGCCCAAGCTTATTATTTTTATTTACCTTTAGACTAGTGTGTCTTATTAGCGATTTCTATCGCAGCCCTTCCCCCTCCTAGCTGCCTGACATATAAGCAAACTAAGTAAAGGAGTTTCTGCCCCCGGATGTGTGAAGAATAAAGGCTAGCAATCTAATAAAGTGTCACTTATCTGAAGAGAGGCTACTGGGTTGTTGCAGCTGGTGTCTAATAAGCTTTTTAGAAGTCATTGTTTTCTTTCCAGTTCTGACAATAATCTCAAACATGAGAAAACTACAGATACTCTTTTTCATATGTGATTCTAATTCTAGTAGCTTTTGTGTGTGAAAAGCCAAATAATACAATATCTTAGACACCTAAATTAGTACATTTTCTGGGAACTCGGCATCATGTAGTTTTGGAATTCTCCATAGCAAAAAAGTATGTTAATATATTGAAGAATTTACTTTTTACAAATTTAAATTTTACATTTGAAATTTTCTTTGCACTTTTCACATTAAATGAGTTAGTGTTCTTTTCTCTATATGTATATAATGTTATTTGCAGAGGACTTTCTAATTAATGAAGTAATACATTCCACACTTTGCAGTTATAGTTTTCTATTACAAACAATGCTGATATTGTGTAATCCCCTATCTATACATTCTATGTTGCCTGAAATAATTATTCCATAGGATTAATATCACCAAACAAAATACAAGTTAATACCATGTTTGCTTTTCTGAATTTTGTGGACATTACTGTCTTTTTAAATGTGTATAAGAACATAGATTTCTCCACATCTTCATTAACACTGTGAATCTCTTCCAAACTGATAGCCAACTATGGTTTCTCATTCTTACATATTTTAATATTAATGTACCCAAATACTGGCAGTAAACACATGTCCAAGGTGGCAATCAAACTGACAATGTATAACAACTTTCATATTATGCTGGTTTATCTTTCATAGCTGAATCTTGGGTTAGAAGTACAGCATATACGACATTGTGCTTTCATTTGAGATTTCACCACTCCAAACCCAGCCTGTGGACAGCCTCCACACTGAAACCTTTGTAGTACAGCCCATACATGTAAGCTCTTTATCTCTCCTCCCGACTCTTAACTCACACAGTAATGCCTGAATCCTGAGGGTGACATTGAGACGGTTTATTTTAAAACAGAAAGATTGAAACTTTGATTTCATGATGCTTTTTGTATTACAATTATGCAAAACAGAGACTGTTGTAGCTTTCTCTATGTTTAGTCTTACAAATTAGTAGCTTCATGCCAAATTATCCCCTAATAGTTATCTTTAAATTTTTAAATTGATTTTATTGGTACATTTTATATATACATTATGATCACAATTAACATTGAAAATTTGCACCAATGCCTGACACATCTTATTTTTTCCCATTTTCTGCCTTCCCTACAACCTCTCCCCTCAATATACATAAGCTTTGTTTCCTTTTTTGACCATCAAATTTTCTTTTTCTTTCACTTCTTTACTTACCCTTACCTCTTTTTTTTCTTTTGTTTATCTTCTGAACAATTTCTTCCTGTTTCACAATACCTATCATACATTCTGGACCTCATTTACATCTTCATTTTCTCATATCAGAGGAATGATATGGTATTTATACATCCATGTCCCATTTATTTAACTTATGAGTTTGTCTTGGAGGTACAACATGCATTTGAGTATAAATGTCTCAGATTTATCATTCTTTATAGCACAGTACTACTGCATTTTATTAAAAAATACATATTCTTTTCCAGCCTTCTGCTGATGGGCATTTGAACTGTTTCCAAGATTTAGCTATCACAAACTGAACTGCTCTAAACATGGGTGCACATATGTTGCTATGGCGTAATCCTTTTAACTCTTTTACATATATATACCTAGAAAGGGAATAGTAGGTTCCAATGGAACCTCTAATCCTAGTTTTTAAGGAATCTACATACTGATCTCCATAGCTTCCAATAACAATGGAGAAGGTTCCTTCTCCCCCACAACAGCCATTCTTTGTGGAGTGAGATACAGTCTCAGTGTTGTTTTCATCTGCTTCTCAGTTTTCTTAACTCAGGAATTCAAAGATCCTGAGTGTTAATCACAAAGGCACATTTCCAGGAATTTTATTGTTTAGGGAAAAATTTAAAATTTCACTCTAAGTTTAGAAACATTTTTTCATATTGTTGTTACCTCTCCGACTTCAACCTCAAAGTCCTTTCATTAATTTGTCAGTTTTCTTTGGAAGTTTTGGACTGGTTCCTGCTTGGCAAGTACTTTGTAGTAGAAAATAAGTCATTTGGTGAACATGCATCCAAAAATAATTGGATTATCTGATTTTTATATTTGAATTAAGACACATTGTTTTCATATAAATATTTTCATTAGAGGTAATTTAGAACATTAGCTTGTGTCATTTAATAATTTCCTTTAGATTTAAATATTTGCACATTTGTAAATTGTGGCACCGAGTTTTTTCCTTAAGAGTTGATACTCTTATCAAATAATTTCTCATCTCCACACTGCTTTAGAAGAACTTTTTTATTACTCATTGTTTCCACAATTTTTATGTCAACTTAAATTTGCTCATCCTAAGGCTTTATCAAATGTTTAAATTATTGTAACTTCCATTATATCTTACTATCGGGCATATTTTTCTTAGCATGAGCATGAGCGAAGCCTGGACTCAGCCTTTTCCTCAAAGTTCTGATTTTGTTGTTTGTTGATTGTTAATCCTTTTGCTGTAGCACACATGGGCAACTGGAGCTTGCTGTGAGGGTTCTGGTTGCGACCTCTTCCCCTGTGTCCCACACTAGAGATCCCTAAATTGCAGCCGAAATGTCCTGCATCTTAGAAGGCACATGGGAACAAAATTAAGCACCCCAAATTTTTTTTTTAATTTCAGAAAGTTAAACTCCTATAGTATTTAAATTAAATTTATTATTTTACTAAAACCATATTTTATTAAATGAAATTACATATCTGCAAGAGATATAATGTATTTAGGGTTTAAACTATAAAAATAAACCCATTTGTAGATATTTTTCTGACCATAGCAGGGGCCTGCAGGGTTTTGCAATTTGCAGCAAGACACATAACCCCTGCAAAGTTCAAGGTTCTCTATAATTGAAACTGCCTTTGTACATTCCCTGTCAGGGTGTGCATTTGCTGTAGATGAAGTCCCATCTTCTGTTGCATTATTCAGGCTGTGAGCTAGATGATCCTTTGTGCTAGGATGGGACGCCCATCCTGTGCAGTGAGGGATATTTGGGGTCATCTGATTTCTTCCCAGTAGATGTCAAAACTTAGCATTTAAAAATGAATAACTTTAATAATAATATTAATATCCTATTTTGTTTTCTTCTATTAACCTAACATGACTTTTGACTTTCTTACTTCATACTTCTAGACTCCATAATTCCTTTGTGAAGGTGATATAATCCTATTTTTCTACTCACGTGTGACACTTTGTTTTTTAGTATGTTGCTTAGTCATTCAAGGCTGTGAGGAATGACCTTTCTGGTCTAGTGGGAATGTTCTGTACTTGCTAAGTGTGTGGGCCATATGGTCTATGAAATTGCGAAAGCTACAGGGTTGTGCATTCAGTCCACATGTATCCATTCCTCTATAGGTTGCTCCTTGTAAATACGACCAGCATATGTGTACAACAGCTTTGCCTGGTGCAATGTCCTGTAAGAGGTGAGAGAAGGCGGGTGATGGCTGAGACATGGAGCACAGTTACACTTCTCTGAGCTTTGCTTCTCTTGTTCTTGCTGTGTATGAACTGGTGCACATTAAGGTTTTTTCCAAGGTGATCATTTTCTTGATTACTTGCTTATAGGGGCTTGTAAGCCCTTTATCTGGTATCAAAACCCAACTTTTTGATAATAAAATTATTAAGCAAGGGTATTTCCAGTTATTCTAGTCATTGCAATATTTGAAAGGAAAAATGAAAGAAAATACTTAAAAGGAAGAGAATGATTTTTTTTTTTACTAAAAATACATCAGTACCAGGTTACTAAGGTGGCAGCCTTTTAATGAAAAAGAAAGAATAGTACAATTAGCTATAATGAGATGTTTAAAGCATTTAATGAATTTTTGAAAAATTATGGCATTGGAGATCCTTGTTATCAATTATATGTTGTTCTTACAAAAATATCACTTTTTCGGTATCAATTGTCTTGGGCTATGAAAATATTTGAACATTAAGTCTAGCAAGTGAAATATTTAAAACAACACAGTGGAACATCTGATTGAAACTTGCAGATTTCATACTATTGATCATACCACTTCTAAGACATTCATTCAGGTGTATGCTTGAATTTCAAACTCTAGCAAGATACAATGATTTTTCTCTCTGTAGTACAGTAATATAATCAAGAAATAAATTTTAGTGTAGAAAAAATTGAACAACAGAATAGAATAGATAGTACATGGAGTATGTCATTGTTTTGACATGTGAATATTGAGTTGACTGTTGTAATTTATAATATCTAGGGTTTAGCTACCTATGTTTTTCACCTTCTTTTTTTAAATTGAAATCTTTATTGGTACATTACATATACACATCATAATTGCACTCCACAATGGGTATTTGTACCAGTATAAGACACTACTTAATTCTCATTTTTTCCCATAGTCCTACCCACCCTACCATCCCCAACTTAATTTCTCACTTTGTTTTTGTAAACTTTATTGAAAATAATTATATTTTCCAAATTGTTAACAAGTATTGATAACACTGACAATACAGAAAGAGAGAATATAGACAAATGTGCTTGATTTTTCCTTTGCAGGACTTATGAATTTTTTGACATGTATTGAAAATGAAGATTGCATACACAAAATGTTTTCAACATGAGTATTCTAAAAAGGTTAATCATGATGTTTTAGCAGGCATTTAGTACTCAGAAATTTGCCCAGAACTAGAATGCTTTTATGAACCTCTATTGATATTTATACATGCCTGAGGAAAATGACATTTCTGTAAACTTACAGAGTATGAAAATTCAAAACATCCTGTTTTACTTTTCAAAAATAGTGATTATTCTTTAAAACTGATTTGCATCTTTGCAACTCTTAATGATTGAGGTATGTTAAGCTCCAAATAGATGGGTGTCTTCTACTGAAAACATGTATGACAGGTAAACCTTAAAGATTCAGTTATCCAGAGATGAGTCATATGGTTTTCACTGCCCAAAACAGAGGACATTGTATTGCTTCTATTACAATGCACTAGAAATTACCTCAGATGAGGGGTCTTGTCTATAAGGAGGTGCCGGGGACTGTGGTGCTCACACATGAGTAGGCTGTCTTAGAAATAAAATCAGGTATCTTGTTCATTCTGAAATATGGTGAAAGGACATAAAAATATTTTTGCTCAATATATTGATTAAATAAAAAGCTTAGATTTTCAGTCAGAGAAGACGTTTAGCAATGGAACTGATGTGAGCCCTTGTACACAGAGTGACTACTTAGGCTTTTGTGAAGTTATCGTTAGTAAGTTAGGAAATATTGAGTATATTGTTAGTGCTCGGAATCAGAACTACCCCCCCCCCATCAGCCCAGAGACGGGGCCACTGGGAATATGTTAGCCAGATATGAACAGTAGTAGTGGGGGCTGGAGGAGCCAGAAGAAAGGATGGGGACATTTGATAGCTTTTGATTTTATGGTATGCGCTTAGGTGAAATGATTTTACCCTCCCATTTGCACCTGAAGTCCTCATGAAGACCATCTGGATCACAGGGGTCTCCTTTTCTCAGATGAGGTGGAGGCTTTTGGAGGGTACTGTAAACAACTTTGCATTCTCAGCTCTACAGTAACAGCACAGAGTTGCAAGCCTCAAACCCTGACTTATGGTCCACCGTGTGTATGTGGCAGACAAGACACAGTAGTACATTTCTTTACTTAAAGACCAGGCAGCCTCTGATCCTGCATGACCATCTCTGTTGAATATCATCATCCTGCCAGCGCGCTGTGCTCTGTGATCAAGCCTTTTATCGCCCTCTGCCCTCTCCTCCACTTTTCTTCTTCTAGCCCTGCCCTGCTCTATCTGCACAAACTCATCCGCAAATAATCCCCAGATTTCCATGTACCACCTCCATTACTTCAGGTCCTTTTCCGTCACTCCTGTGCCTCTCCTGAGCCGCTCCTCGGTCAGTGGCTCCCATCCTTCCCATCAGTCCCCATGTTCCCTGGGGCCCTGTGACGGCCTCCTAGCTGCTCTCCCTGCACACCCATCTCCTGCACACCAAGCCATCACTGTTGGAGAGAGCAGCATCATAGTCTAAAACCTTACCCCGAGTGGTGTTCCTGCTGTGCTGAAATCAAAACAAAAACAAAATATGGTTCCTGTTGTTGACAGCACAAAATTTCAACTGATAAGGTGAAGTTTTTTAAAAAGTCACTTAATCTTTACATTACACATTTTTAATTTCCATGAAATATATATCAGTTTCTGACATATGTTAGCTGACTGAATTTTCAAGAATAAAGTGATAGAGATCCATTTTTTAAACGCTGACCTATTTAGAACTCTGTAATTGGTAAACAAATGTCATTTCTCTCGGTTACAGTGATTTTTCTGTGTCCATCTAATTGAAATATGAGCTGAAGAGTTATTGATGTCAAGTTTCTTAAATCTATCCTCAGTGTCAGCACAAACTGCTAAAAGAATCTCCACTGTTTTAGCGGAGGTACATCACTCCCAGCAATGAGCAGGCTGCAGCACAGGACAGCACCTTCCGGCCAACTTAACAGAGGGATGGAAACAAGTGTGTTTACAGCCGACACTCCCGAGCCCAGAATGCAGGGTGAAGTCTGCCAGACAGCAGTTTGGAAAATCACCCATTATTAATCCATCACAGTCCTAATTATTACTGAACATCTGCCTTACATAGAAGAGATATTTAATGAAATAGGTTAATGAGCTTTGGTTTAAGGAAACGCATCATATCAGACTACCTCTTAAGACCCATCTCAATATCAATGAACTTTGACACTAGAAAGAAATCATTTGCAGGTGAGGAAAGTGTGTCTCTAGAAGAAATGGAAGAGTGTGAGAGCTGCTCATTCCTTAAGACAGCAGTCTTTTCCCCTAACATCCACTCACATTAGAAGTAAGATTAGAAATTCCAAAGACTTCTTATGTTTTTGTATAACTATGAAGCATGAAACAATAGAGGCATATCTTCTTTTTCTTCATAAACTAAGGACAGTGACACTGAAGGTGATACAATTTTATAGCAGACATCCAGTGTTGGCATTGACAAGACCAGCAGTCTAGCGGAAGTCACTGAATGATCTAATGGACTCCAAGGGAGAAGACTGACTGGTATAAACAGAAAGCTGCCTCTTCAGCCTCATGTAACCACAGTGTCAAACCCAGGGGCTGTGTCATTTTTTATCTTTACTTTTCTCTGGACAGATATATGAATGATGTACAAATCAAAGATTCATGAGAATGCTATATACTCAATGAATCTTTAATCAATTATAATCTTTCTTTTCACATGACTACAGAGTTCTCATAATGCTCTTCATATTCCTAATACAGTCGACAACTAGATTAATATGAGAACCACAGAAGCAGCACATGGAAATACTGTCTTTTATATGTGGTTCTACCAAATTCCCTTCTGCAAACTGTATGTTTGAAACATATGTAGTTTCATTGCTGTTGTTCTCATTATAATAGCCTTGAAACAGGAGGATACTCCATTTTTGTCCATTAGAGAATAAAGCCAGCACAAAAGAAAAGCTGTTCTTTAAGTCAGCAACTATCAATAGTAATAAATCAAGTAAAGCTTGAAAGTCATAGTTAAGATCGGAAGTAGGTGAAGTGATAACTATTCCCTGCAGCACCTGCAGCGCCTGGCGGGGCAACAGCGCCAGTGGCAGGGCACGCTGGCTACCTCAGCTGGTGTCCAGCAGTCTGTGGACCTCAGCAGGACGAGGGGCCGTGCCTGACTCCAGAAGCGCGTGACTTCAGGTGCTCTCAGCTGTCACTCCAAAGCCACAGAAACACTTCGGGTGATTTTTGCAGGAAGATATCCTCCGGATATTCGAAGGCTGTTAAGAGTAAATTAAATATACAATAGGCTATATCAAAATGCAATGATGGCAAAATTACTTTCGGCTATGAGGACCTGCCCATGATATTTTATTACACAAAAATGTTACAATGGTTGTGTAGTAATTATGTTTTGGGAAACATTACTGGCACAAGCCATAGCACATTTCTAAAAAGAGTTAAATTTGGAAAACAAGTATCACTCTAAGCTCCCCTATTATACTGCATTGTCATTTAATTTATGCTTTATTTAAACATAAGTGCAGACATTCTATCCTTTATATTTAGTTATGCAAATCTTCAGTTTTATGTTTCTTTTTAGTATGTAACTGTATGGCATTTTGTTGTTGGATCAGTGTCTCATTTATAAGAGGACTGTGCATATAACCCATTGCTTTTCTGGTTGTGACCTTTTGGCTTTGAAGCTGAGTAAAGTAGTAAATATAAAATTAATTCAAATTATTCAGATTATGTCCAGTTCTAAGAATAGGCTTGATAGGGGCATTTTTAAAATAATTGACTCTACTTATTAGATTAAAAATTGATTACCAAAAAAGTAGACTTTTATCCTGACCAGATTCATTTAACAGGGGTCGGGGAGTTAGCTCAGTGGTTCCGGCGCCTGTCTTACAAGCGCAAGGACCCAGGTTCGATCCCCAGTAACCACATACTATACTGGGTGTGGAGATTCACCCCAGCAGCAACCAGTACTACATACCACAGTGCCGGGCGTGGTGGCTCACACCTGTAATCCCAGCACTCGCGAGGCAGAGGCAGGAGGATTGCTGTGATGTGAGTTGGAGGCTGAGCTCAGGGCCAGCCTGAACCACAAAGCGAGACCCTGTTTCAAAAAACCTAAAAAAAAAAAAAGAAAAAAGATTCGTTTAACATTGATGACTGAATATTTGTCATCTCCTTTAGATTCTGTATTTCATACCATGCTTATTACTGAATATGTCAATGTAGTTTTCTTTACATGCCTGTTGACTTGATATATATACATTTTTAATAAATATTGCTTTCAGTTCTTCATTTTAATTTTTACTTTCCAAAATTTTGCATGTAGGTGGTTTGAAAAGTAAAGCAATTCTACAAGCTTATAAAGATATGAAGAGATTCACTGCTTTCGTTTTTTTCTCCTTGAAGTTCCTACATTTGCTAGACTCCTACCTCTTTCACTCATTTTAATTTTTGCCTCATAGTTATCCCATATTTCCAAATAACACTTTATAGTAATGCTCATAATGTTTCAATTTCAGAGTTGATATTTCATCATTATGATGATAAGTAGAGATTAAGAATTTATCACATGTAGACTTTTGAGTATTTGCTCAGTCATTGGTAGCCCCTCCCCATTTTAGGCTCCTTCAGCCTCAGGCCCGGAACTGCACAGCTCTGCCCCTGAACAGCTGCCTTTTCCTGGAGTGCAGGACGGTGAGGCAAGGAGTCGAGCACTCAACTGCTCATTACAGCTTTCCGGATTGGCTGATTCTGTATCCCCACTTCTCTGAGGATAATTCCTACTACTGGGGTTTTCTAGTGGAAATCATCTCAATGCATGGCCTGCAACTCCTGCAGGCCTTGTGGGCATGTGAGTGTGCGTGCATGTGTGTGTGTGTATGCATGTGCGTGCACAAGTGTATGTGTGTGTGTGTGCGTGTGCGTGCACATGTGTGTGTTGTTGTCCAGCTCTCATCCAAATACTGCCAGCTTCCAAAATCTTCCCATTCTCTTTGTTTTTGTGGAATTACACAGTCTCTTATACTCCCTCGTCGTGTGCGAGTTTCATGAGAGGGCATAGGTACACCAGTTCACTTTACCCATTTATGTCATATTTTCTTCCTGTCTTCTGTGAGCTCCCAGATATATTTTATTCAAATATAATATTACAAAAAATTACAAACTGAAAATTTCTGATCTATTCAAGTTACAATCATTTATCTTTTTTTCAATATTTATGTTTCCCTACACCATTAATTCTGTTCTTTGGGTCAGGTTATAGGCTTTAAACATATTTGATAATAATAGTGAATTCTAAAAACAGGATAAAGAAGTGTTCATTGGTGATTTTTCAAATGGTAACAGAAATGCCTGCTTGTTCCCTCTTCTTCCCAACATGGAGAAGATTGGTCTGAGACAACTTTACAGTCAGACATAGAATGTCTGATCTTCTGGGGCACTGAGAACTTCCTGTGGTCACCACAACACTATCCCAGCTGCAGGATCTAGTACAGTTATTTTCCAATCTCTGTTGTTCCGCTGTGACTCAGAGATGCTGCTCACCTCTACACAGTCAAAGTCACAATGCAATACTGCACAACACAGCCAATCTTTGCTCTTTCCTGAGGCAGATGAGGAAAAATACAAGAAAATTTATACATTGCAAGTGTATTGTATGGATTGCACCCAGATTTCCTTCGGAGAAAAGCCTATCTGCCTGGTATAATTTTGTCACATCAATACTTGTCAAGGAGTCAAGATAATGTATTCTTCTCTTGGGCAAAATGGGCACTTGGTTACGAAGTCGTGAAAATCTCCATACACTCTGTCTTTCCATTCAACCATATAATGCAACGCAGTGCTATGTCCATTAAAAGACTGACTTTGTACCTTACCATGCATTTTATAATATTTCTATCTAAATGCAGATTTCTGCATTCCATGTGTACCATGAAGTCAGGTTTTCCATAAAAATACCCAGCAGGAGAGTACATTGAAATTCATTTTGCATATTAAAGAAATCTCTCTCTGAGATTCCTTCTTTTATTTGTTTTATCAACTCAAGCAATAAGCAAGAAAATTAGAGTTTCAGCAATGATGGAAAAGCTATTTATGATTTTATCAGCCTTGCTGCCTTTTCCTCCTGCTTAGAAAATGTACAGATGCTTAAGAGCAAGTCAGTTGAAAATGTTTCCACTAGAAAATGAAATAAGCCTATCTGTATCATTTCACCCAAATACTGTAGTACCCTATTACCCAATGACATCTTCACTCTGAGTAACATGCCCAGTGAATGCTTTTCTTCCCACTATCTACAGCACACATAAAAGACATCCCATAGGGATACGTTCCACTTGGAAACATTATTACAGTGCCATAATGCTTCCATCGTAGATCTTATTGGCATGGTTTGGTCAGGAATGCAGTCAGAATCTAACGGACAGAAAAAATGTCTCTTCACACTTGCAAAATTTTTAACAGAGAAAGCATATTTGAAAGTGACTATCACTGAAATTGTGGCAAATTTCCAACTAGCTGATTATGTGCAATTTACTGAAGCTTGCCATGTACCCACAGGCAATTCACCATGTCAGGCATAAACATAATATGTGGCAAAATAATGTGAATATAAAGAAATAGGATTTTTAACACTGTAAGCATAAAAAATAATGCTAAAAACTAGTCCCCCTACTTAATTTTTTAAAAAAATGTATTTTGTAAAATACATCTTGTCTTTAAAAATATTATGTTATATAAAAGGTAATACATATGTACATTTAAAAATGAATCTACAGCCAAGTGTATCTACTCTTTTTAAACAGTGGCTATGACTTACATTGTTGGGACAGTCTGAATGAATATGAGTGCATCTGGATTGGTAAATGTCTAAATTTGAGTTGATATAATGATCTGAAGCTATTTATTTTTATAAGTGTGATTATTTTGTACGTCTATAAATTGGTTGTACAAATTTTTCTAGTTGATTTTTTAATTTAAAATTATTTAAAGTTCTAATTGGATATAAAAAAAGGACAAAAGTTGGTAAAATCCAAATTAATGGGGTCAATCATGATCCATTTTCTACTGGTTTTCCAACTCCTACTGTGTTTTTTGAATTGACTTTATTTAGTACATTTTATACATACATTGTGAGCACACTCAACGCTGAGAATTTGTACCTGCACATGAGACAACTTGATTCTTGTTTTTTTGTCTCTCCCTCTGCCCTCCCTAAAACCCCCAACTTCTATATGCATAAGCTTTGTTTACTTTTTTCTTTTTTTACTGTCAATTTTTTCTTCCCTTCTTTACTTTTCCCTACCCACTCTTTCTCTTTTCTATTTGCACGTTTTCTTATTTCAAATTACCTATCATACATTTTTGCATTGATTTACACTTTCAGTTTTTCATACTAGAGAAAAGGTACTGTATTCACACATTTGTATTCTACTTATTTCACTCATGGGTCTGTCCTCAAGGTACAGCATTTAAGTATAAAGGACTCAAATTTATCATTCTTTATGACTGAGCAGTGATCTGTTTTATTTTAAAAAACCCACATCTTTATCTATTCTTCAGTTGATGGGCATTTGGGTTGCTTCAAAGATTTAGTTATCATAATCTGAGCTGCTATGAACCTGGTTGTATGTATGTTACTGTGATATGAATCTTTTAGTTCTTTTGTATATACCCCAAGCAGGGGAATAACAGGGTCAAATGGGACTTCTAATCCTAGTTTTTTGAGGAATCTCCACACTGATCTCCACAGTGGATGTACCAATCTACATTCCCTCCAACAGTGAGATGGGTTCCTTTTTTGCCACAGCCCTGCCAGAATTTGTTGCTTGTTGATTTTGAGATAGCTGCCATTCTTTATGGAGTGAGAAGGAATATCAGTGTTTTTGTTGTTGTTGTTGTTTTTTTAATCTGCATCTCTCAAATGACCAACGATGTTGAACATTTCATAATAGGTTTCTTAGCTGCCTTTACTTCTTCATCTGAAAAATGTCTATTATTTCAGATGTCCATTTTTGAATTGGGTTTTTAAATTGAGGGGATGATTTTTAAAATACTTTTAAAATATTTTTATATACTCTAGATGGTAGTCCTTTTTTGGAGAAAGACCTGATAAAGATCATTTCCCACATTGTCAGTCGTCTTTCACTTTGCTTGTGATTTCTCTTCCTGGGCAGAAGCTATTTCATAAGATAAGATCCCAGTGCTGATTCTCTGTGCTAGTTCTCATGCTCCTGAGGTTTCATTGATAAACTGTTTCCTTATGCCAATATCTTCAAGAGTTCTACCTAACCTAGCTTCCAGCAGGTTTAGTGTTTCTGTTTTAATATTTAGATTTATTTATTTATTTTTTTAAGGTTTTTTGAGACACAGTCTTGCTTTGTAGTTCAGGCTGGCCCTGAGCTCAGCCTCAAACTCACATCACAGCAATCCTCCTGCCTCTGCCTCCCAAGTGCTGGGATTACAGGCGTGAGCCACCACGCCCGGCACTGTGATATGTGGGACTGGTTGCTGCTGGGGTGAGTCTCCACACCCAGTATGGTATGTGGTTACCAGGGAATCGAACCTGGGTCCTTGTGCTTGCAAGACAGGCCCCAGAACCACCGAGCTAACTCCCTGGCCCAATATTTAGATTTCTAATGCACTTTAATTTTAATTCTACAATTAAGTAATCATGTCTGTACAATAAACAGGAATTTATGGTACACAATGAAAGCAGTTCTATGAAGGAAATTCATAGTGGTGAATGCCCATTCAAGGAAAATAAAGTGACCTCAAATAAACAACCTAATGCTGAACCTCAATCTACTTAGAAAAAGAGGAGAAAGATAAACCCAAAGCTTGTTCAAGGAAGAAAATAATAATGATTGAAGCAGAAATTAATGCAATGAAAAATAAGAGAATGATACAAAAATAAATGAAACAAAAAGTTGATTCTTTTAAGGAATAAATAAAATTGACAAACCCTTGGCCAACCTTAGAAAAAGAGGAAATAAAAGTCTCAAATCCATGCAGTCAGGAATGAAAAAGGGAAATACAGAAGAAATGCAGAGAATAATGAACACTTAATTTGAGAATGGAAAACACAGAAGAAATGGATAGATTTCCAGACACAATGAACTTCCAAAATTGAATGAAGAAGATAGAAAATTGCTAAACATCCCAGTATAAATAAATAAAATTGAAAATTTTATTTAAAACCTACTGATGAAGAAATAAAGTCCAGGTGCTGATAGCTTTACTGCTGTACTCTACAGGACTTTCAGAGTTCTAGTGGCACTAATCCTCAAAATCTTTAATGAAATCAAAAGGGAAGCAATACTCAAAATTCATTCCTGGAAGCAGCCATTACACTGATTCCAAAGGCAGAGAAAGATTCAACCAAAAAAAGAGAACTATAGGCCAATCTCCCTAATGAACATAAATGTAAAAATCCTCAATGAGATACTGGAAAACAGAATAGAGAGGATTATCAAGATCATAATTGTAATAAAAAAGTAAGGAAACAAATTTTATGTATATGGGGGGGTGGTAGGGTGGGTAGGGCTATGGGAAAAAATGAGAATTAAGTTGTGTCTTATACTGGTACAAATCCCCATTATGGAGTGCAATCATGATGTGTATATTTAATGTACCAATAAAGATTTTAAAAAAAAGATCATAAACCCTGACCTAGTTTGATTCATCTCAGGGAAGCAAGGATGGTTCAATATGTGTAAATCAACAAATATAATACACTATATTAATATATTCAAGGACAAAAAGCAAGCAGTCATCTGAATAGATGCAGAAAAAGTGTTTGACAAAATCTAACACCTATTCATGATTAAAACCCTACAGAAAATTGGAATAGATGGTCTTTATCTCAAATTTATAAAAGCTACTTATGAGAAACCAACATTATATGAAATGGTCAAAAACCAAAATCTTTCATGCTAAGATCAGGAACAAGACAAGGATGTCCATTATCAGCACTTCTATTCAATATAGTGCTAGAAACATTAGCCACAGCACTTAGAAAAGAGAAAGAAATAAAAGGAATGAAGATAGGGAAGGAAGGAGTTAGATTGTCCATATTTGCTGATGACATAATACTCTCCATAGAAGATCCTAAAAACTCAGACAGAAGACTGCTAAATTTGTTCACCAAATTTAATCACCAGATTTAGTAGCATTGAGGGATACAAGGTCAACATTCAAAAATCAATAGTCTTTGTAAACACAAACAACGGACTCACTGAAAAAGAAATCAGAGAATCAATTCCTTTCACAGTAGCATCCAAAAAAATGAAATATGTAGGAATCCATCTAATCGAGGAAGTGTAAGATCTCTACTCTGAGAACTACAGCATTCTGAGAAGGGACATTGAAAAGGATATCAGAAAATGGAGACATCTCTTGTCACTGAGTGGGAAGAACCACTATTCAGAAGACATTTTCTTAAATTACTGAATTCTTACAAATACACTTTGTATTGAAAAATAATAACCTTTTAACCTTTTCTTTTCTCACTGAACCATCAACAATGATAACTTGTCTAAAAAAAGACAAAAGAACTATTTGTTTTTCTGTGTCTCAGAGGATCAAAATTGCATAGTTAAATATGTGCAATTAAAAAATTAAACCATTGTTGTTCTTATATGTTTTAAAAATAATACTTTTAATATATTTCCAACAAGAGTTCATACTTCACACTTGTTAGATTTTTTTAGAAGATGGAATAGAACTGAGAATATCTTAAGATCTTCTCATATTAGTAGGCATTAGAGTAGTGGCTCACACCCAGGTAGGACGGATGCCCTTGAGAGAAACTGACAGATCAGTCCATGCTGCACTGGGACTATGCTGTTGTCAGGTGCAAAGGCCTCCTGGGTGGTCAGTGATATAGAAAATAACAAGCAAGGCAATGTTTAACTCTGTATATATGTGCCTTGTGATATCTTTAGTTACTTTTTTCATTGCTGAGACAAAATACCCAGTCCTCAAAGTTAAAGGAAGAAAACTTGTTTAAACTTCGTGGAGGTTCCAATCCATAGTCAGCTGGCTCCATTCGGGGCAGCATTGCAAAGGAGAAGTAGTTCATGGTAGGCAGAAGGCAGCAAAAGCAGTAAGCAGCAAGTGAAGACGTGAGCCCTCTTTCTTCCTTTCTATTCTCTCCAGGATACCTGCCACAAGGTGTTATCTCTCACACCTAGTGTGGGGAAGCCTTAATCCCAGAATCACACAGTGAATCAATCCCCACATCATACCCTGGATCTCAGCACAACACATTACAGACCTAGCCACCCCCTAAACCCCAGCTATATCCACATGAAGCTTTGGGGCATTTGGACACAGTCATGGTGGTGGAATGACTCTTCTGACTACTGTGCTGGTTATCAGGCATTATGTTGATACTAGCTACATTAGTTTTTACTGGTGCATCATTTTAATTTTTCAGCACATCACCTACAGAAACTATATGCCTCTGTCTGCTGTAGTCTAGAGTTCCTTCTCCCTGGAAACCCAGTCACAAAAGCACGTGTGTCCTGCTCCTTAATCACTGAATTTTTGTATTTTATTCTGTCCTGCTAGAAGAAAAAAAAATGACAAAATGTTGGTCATTGCTTTCCATGGGAAAATAAGAAAAAGCATTAGTATAATATAATTACTATCATTATATAAGAAAAGGAATCATTTTTTAACATTTAGAGGAAAAGTTGGAAATGCCAAATCAGATGTACTGCAAGGCTGAGAAGACAGCTATTCTGGACTTTGAATTAAACAGAACACCTCGTCTCTCATAAGAGGTTATACTCTGTCCCGGGTGAGAGGGAGAGTTTAATACTCGTCACAGGTGACCTGTGGCTGACACGCCCTCTGAAGTGGCCGAGTGCAGCTGCAGCCCCCTCTGGCTGCTCTGTTTTCCCAGCTGAGGACTGAAAAGCTGAGGAGGAAGCCGTAGTTCCACGGGTTATCCCCCCCTGCCCGCCGCTCTGGTTCGTCATGGCAACACACGAAAGGAAAGAGAAAACCAAGTCTGAGTTACTAGAGAGGTATAATATTATCCATGATTTAAGGTCAAAATATATATATGTTTAAAATTCTAACACAGCGTCACTATTTATTCAAATGGGAGCATAATTATTAGTGTTAGTTTTTGAGAGCAGACATTTGTCAGCAAAGCATAATATCACTTTTACTGAAAACCCCAAACTGATTTCCTACCGACTGTGTGTACAGTGTGTGAATCCAAAATGGGACAGTCCCCTGCTTTGAAAGTGACTATCTGAATTTGTATAAACATGAAAAGGGACAGTTTCTTGATATGTGTTTCTTCAATTTTTACCTTTCCTATTCATGTATATTCTTCCCTGACTCAGATACATGCACTAGAGTGTGTAGTACCGAGTAGCTGGGATAATTGTTTGCAAAATTCTGTAACTCTCCCATCATCCTTTCTTCTGTCTCTCTTCCCTTCTTTTGTCCTTTGAACTTCTAATATTACCTTTTGCTCATTTTTCTTTCCTTTGAAAATAAAAATAGCTTTATATAAAAATTGTTATATAAAAATTCATAACAAAATGTTACAGTTGAGAAAAGAAGGCATAACTACCTGAAATTTCATCATATATGAAATTTCATTATTTCTGCCTTTATCTATCCCTCTGTCCCACACATAATTAGAAATGCATATTCATTCACACACATAGAAGCATACTACACACATTTATTTATTCAAATTTAGTTTTATTATATGGACAAGTTTGGATTTATTTTAGGCATTTTTGTATCACTGAGACACAGCCAGACACCCAGAACCTAAGGTGAAGGCCTTACTTTTGCTGTCAGACAAAAGGAATTTATTCAGTCCGCTGGCTCCGGGGCAGGGTTGCGAGCGGAAGAGCCTGGCTGCACAGAGCTACTCATGGTGACTCCGAAGGGAAGTGGAGGAGCTGGGAAGGGGGGGCGTAACCGGCCTGGGCCAAGCAGGTGCCCCTCCTAACAGCAAGTCAGTTATGGTACAACTACAACATACCCCCTGAGCTCCACTTTAACCACTGCAGTATTTCTGTCCTCACAGCATAATATGGAACTCTTTCACTAACAATAAATGTAAGATATATCAACATTTTAAGGCTTACATAGCAATATCCAATTTATTTCTGAATTTTTAAATCTATTACTTTCCTTTTATTACAGCCATATATATATATATATTTGTATGTTTTCAATGCCCTCTACAGAGACTGATCCCATTAGCAGTGATTTCCCACCTCACTCTCTCCCCAGCTAATGCCCAATCCATTTTCTACTTTCCATAACTTTCCCTGTTTCAGCTGACATGTATCTTAGAATTATAAGGGGTTTATTTTTCTGAGTCTTTCATATTTGACCTGGTGTATGATTTCAAGACACTCCTGAGGAGCAGCATTCATTTCCTGGGGCTGAAGAGTATCGCACTGTGTGTGCACTGTCTCACAGTCACCCACTTAGCTCGGACAGACCCTCAAGTGCTTTGCATCTTTGGCTCCTGTGACCAAAGTTGATATGAACATCGATGTGTCCATATCTGTTTGCATCCCTGTTTTTTGCAGTTCTTTGCAGTACATACCTTGCACTATATTTGCAAGTTTACATAATAATTCTGTTTCAACTCTTTAGGAAACTGTCCCCAAGGCGGGCACACTAGCTTTGGTCCCACTAGCAATACTCAGGGATCCAATCAATACACCCTCATCAATATTTGTTGATTAACACTTTGTAAACTGTGACTTCTTAAACAAATGTGAAATGTTATCTCCTTCTGGGTTTGATTCTCATTTCCTTGATGACACTCATAGGCTTTTGTGCACTTACTGGCCACTTCTGCTCCTTTGAGGAAGTCTTCACATCATGTGCTAATTTTTGAATTCAATTGTCTTTGGCTGTTGATCTGTAAGTGGGCTTATTGCAGATACATTATTTGCAAATATTTTCTCTGGCCCTGTGGGTTTTCGTTCTTTTGGCAGTGTTTTCTGATAGACAAGTTTTTAAACAATGTTTACTGAAAGGTGCTGTACTTTCTTTTCAGTACTACTAACAGTTTTGCAATAAGCAGGCATACACTTGCTTTTCTCAAATTGATGAAGAAGCGTGCTCAGATGTGAGACCTGTGAGCAGTACTGTAGGAGCGAGCTCCCTCTCTTGGGGTTGCTGCCAATGCAGTATGGAAACACCTAACCCTCCATTATTATTGCTCATGTTATATTTATTTTACACTGTTTTATATACTTTTTAAGGGCTTTTTACTACTTTTTAAAGGGCTTTTTACTTTATATACTTTAAGGGCTTTTTACTACTTCACTGGAGTTTTGTAGTGCAAAATTAAAATGTGAATGTAGGGAAAAATTTTGGAAATTTTAAGTGAAATAAAACTTACATTAATTTGTTAATATTAGAAACAGAAACTTTTTGAAAAGCAAAATTTAAATTACTATTAGAATTTTAAATAATGATTTTACAAAAGTATTCATTTCATAGTTAAATTCTGTCTTATTTACTTTTTATTCACACAAATGAAGATACAGCTAATAAGCAAAATTTTTCCTGAAAAAATGTATTACCTATGGAAAAATATTTACCACACATGTGTTAATACTTGGATGGTGCAATTTTTATTTTTGTGTACTTGAATGTTTCATATGGAGATTATTAAAGCAAATAATTAACATCTTAAAATATAATTACTATAGAAATAAATCATTTCAAACCTGGTAACTGTAGAGAACATTTTAAAATATAAGTGAAAATATTCATAGATAAACTGTTAATGCTCTTTGCATATAAATATGTAAGTTAGTTAATTTATAGAAAAACAATTCATAATTGCAGAGCCTGGAAGGAGTAGATTTAACCATTATCATCCATTATGAAAATATGTAATTTAAAAACGTAATAGCCAACATGACTAGGAGAAAAGATCCTGAAACTGTACTCTGTGCTTCTCACCCCTCACACTTGCCTTCGACCTTCCTCTCTGGGTGAGCCTGGGCAAGTCCCAGGGTGCTGTTAGTTTAAGTGCTGTTCCCAGTGCACAAATTAACACGGCGATACTGGCCTTCCTGAGAAAACTGCAGGGATTAGGTGACATTATACAGATATTTTCTGTGCAACCTGCACATTTTATATGATACATATGCCTTGTAAATGTGTAAATACATATTTTCCACATAAATGATATACATTTCTGATCCATCATACATAGAAATGAACTTCAAGACATTGTCATAGACAGCAATACTTCCCGGCAGAAATAAGTGGATAAAAATTGTCTCTACTCTAGTTTCACATCTATTACTCCTTGTGGCTTGTTTTGGTAAAGTGCCCAATAGTAGCCTGTGGTGTTATTTAAATAATGAAGGATTTGTCTCTGAAATTAGAGGCGTCTTTGTTCCATGCAGAGAATTCCACTAATATCAGTGGGAGGCTGATATGGCCATGGTGCTTGTGGAGGCAATAAAAGGGGCTCCTGCCCCACAGCTCACCAGCGAGTCCCTCCAAGGGAGGTTCTGCGTGTCCCTCCCGTGGAGACGTTTTAATTCAGTATCGCAGGCTGCAGATACTAATTAATGTGCGCGACATTGACACAGACTACGGAAGAGGCACTATTTATTTGTGTTTTGCACAGGTAATCACTTGAAAAACTAAAGTTCATGCTATTTAGAAACAAATGTTTTATACAATAGTGAACTCACTCTCTTAAATGTGTAGAAACTGTAGTCTCTTTGTTGTCATTTATCTGATTTCAGGGCATGGGATCACAGACCTGATACACTGTAGACATATTATTTTAATTTAAATCTTTTTGATACATTATATACATGCATCATGATCACACTCAACACTGAGAATTTATACCAGTGTATGACACAACTTAATTCTCATTTTTTTGCATTCCCCCAGTCCACCTATTACTCCCTGCCCCCTATCTACATAAGCTTTCTTTCCATTTGTTTACCATTACATTTTTTGTTTCCCTCATTACACCTCATTTCCCTTTGAATATTTTCTATTTCACACTATCTATCATTCTAATAGACATATTTTTAAGAAAGACATTAAATAAAGACATGATATAATCAGAAATACAGAAGTTATTATGGGTGAAATCAACCTTTTAAATTCCTAAAGTGGTTCAAGAGTAAGTCATCTTTTCACAGATAATTTAAGATAATTTTAATTTCTCCCCCAAATCCTGCTTTTTAAATAATTCTGTCCTTGAGGAAGCCACCACCTAAGGCACAAGTCAGGCTTTCTGTGACGTGCTAGTGGCTGGTCAGACCCGCCCATCTTTGTGTTAATTTTGACTTCAGTGATGTGTTGAGTTTCCTCCTTCACAGCCAGAGTGCGGTTTCAAAACTAAACAAATGAAACCAGAAACAGCAATAAAGAGAAAAGAAAACAAAGCTTGTGGATATAGGGGATGGGGTGTTGCAGGGCTGGGAGAAAGGGGAAGAAATGAAAATCAAGTCAGGTCATATTCTGGTTCAAGCTCTTAATGTTGAATGCAATGATGATGTGTATTCATAATGTACCAATAAAGATTTGAATTTAAAAAGAAAGAAGAATTGAAGTACTGGTAACTGAGATGCTCTTAGCTCCTAGTTGCAAATAAAGCTGTTTAAAAATACATAGAAAATGTGCAGGTTTTAATTTTGATGTCTAATCCCCATTTCTAATCACGACTCTGTCTTTATTTGTTATTCATTCCACTTTCAAGTTCTTTTTCCCTTCATATTCACTTCTTGTCCTCCATTTCTCCTGACAGCCATCCTCACAAGAGCTGGGAATTCTGAGGGATTCATCGTGACTACCTGAGAAGGAGGCGTCTGTGGCCTGGTTTCCTCTGTCCTCCCGGATCCGAGGGAAGAAGCCTGCTCAGCCATGCTTGGTATTCTCCATGTACATTTTTAAACTCACCATCCGGGCCTCCCGCGGTCAGTTCCGAGGATCGCTCTTGCAACTTTATGTCAAAAAGCTCCTTTGTCAAAGCCCTCAGGCCCAGTGGTGATAACTGCTACAGAGAGGTACTTGTGATAGAAAGATATATTTTCAATAACCCTTGACTTTTATTAGTTCAGCCACTGCTACAATGAAGGGTAAGTGGGCCCTTGATATTTTAAATGTTCCATATCCCCTCCATATATTTCCCAGGTCAGCATTCTTTACTGATGAAAATTCTGGTCTGAACTTCTGTGAGCTGTCCTGGGGCACAGGATTTGCAGCGTTACTGCCTTCTGAGCTTTGGCCCTGATCCCCACAAGTCCACGATCAATAATGGTAGCATGAGCTCCTGTGGAAAGTTTCCTTCCTTTCATTATCCCAGAAAACCAAGTGTTGAATTAAGAAATCTATAGTTATGTGCTTAGAGGAGAGAGGATTCCTCACCCAGACTATAGCACCATTTTCTGTGATAAAATTTTAAACATAACTAAGAAGATTTTTTTTAATGGCATGTAAAAGTTTAGAGAATTCTAAAGCTTCAGGTCAATGTTATGGATACATTTCTAAAAATTCTACTGTCCATAAAACTTTTACTACCTATAATTTTCAATACCTTTTAGATTGGTTCTCTTGTGGAAGCATTACCTGACCAGAGGTATTTTGCTTGAAGATATAAAGATCTAATATTTTTAATACAACTTCAGATTTGCTCAAAGGTTCCAATTCAATCAAATTGCTCCTGTATCCTTAGATAATAGATCTATGGTAAACTGCACGTTGCACAAAGAAAATTTTAGCTCATAGATTCAGCAATAAATTAAAAATTGACCATCAGAAGTGAGAGATGAGCTAGATTTATTGCCCTTTGACATTCCAAGCTGCTTGCTTGGACTTCAGTGACATGGCCATTGATACAGAGAGAGGGCATTATTATGAAGCCAACAAAAAGTCTTTGCAGGGACACTGAGTGCTGGGTAACTTAGCTGCTGCCCCAGAAGCTCCCAGTGGTCATTAGTGAGATGCAAGAATTAGATGAGCTCTGAGAACAATTTGTATTAGAAATGTCTGCTTTTATTGAGTGGCATCATCTATATTTTTGGGAAAAAAATTGGAAACAATTTTAAATGATGTTAATTGAAAATCTTATAATAAAGAAATATTTTAAATTACATGCATTTGCAGATAAGTTTTGATGTCTTGACCTGAATGGTGTATCATCACTTCACTGTAAAATAATTTTACAAATTCAAACTTTTGAGAAACTCCTATATACATAGGACTTGTTTCCATTTTTCCTTTTAACTATCAAATTTTTTCTTTCCCCTGCCCCCAGCTAGTTCCCCTGTCCCTCTAAACATTTTCTTCCTATTTTAAAATATCTATCAAAAAGTTTGGGCCTCAGTTACATATTGTTTCTCATATTAGAGAAACAATGTGGTATTCACACATTTGTGTCCTATTTATTTCTCTATGAATATGGCCTCAATGTGCATCTATTTAGCTATAAATGTTTCTAACTTATCATTCTTTATCGATAAGTAATACTCTATTTTATATTTTTTAAAAAAGCTTTACATATTCTTTATATAGTCTCCAGTTGAGGGGCATTTGGGATGTTTCCAAGATTTAGCAGTTACAACCTGTGCTGCTATGGGCTTGGGTGCACATATGTCTCTGTGGTATGATTCTCTTAAATCTTTCATGAATATATCCTGAAGAGAAATAGTAGGGACAAATGGGGCCTCTACTCCTAGTTTTTGAGGAATCTTCACACTGATTTCCAAGGTGGTTGCACTAGGGTCAGAGGAGAAATTAATCAATGGAGAATAATAGAATGTTAGAGGAGTTGGTTCTTGGAAAAAATAAAAAATGAAAAACTCCTAGCTAGCCTTATCAAAGGAGAAGGAAGTGCTCACATCCATGTAATTAGGAATGAAAAGGGTGAAATCACAACAGATCCAACAGAAATCTAGTGGATAATCAATAACTACTTTGAGAACTTATTCTCCGATAAGATGGAAAACATAGAGGAAATGGACAGATTCCTAGACAATATGAACTTACAATGTTGAATGAAGAAGATGTAAAAATGCTAAGAACCCCAATATCAATCAGTGAAATTGAAAATTTGATTAAAAACCTGCCAACAACAAGGAAAATCCTGGTCCTGATGGCTTCACTGCTGAATTCTACCTGAAATTTAGGAGAAAACTAAAACCATGACTTCTCAACCCCACTAGTGAAATTGAAAGGGATGCAGTACTCCTAAACTCATTCCTCAAAGCAGCCATTACCTTGATTGCAAAAGCAGAGCAAGAGACAATCAAGAAAGAGAATTACAAATAATGAGGAGGAAAATAATGAGATTATAACCAAAAAGAAAGGAAACAGTTTATGTATGTAAGGGACAGGGGTGGTAGGGTGGGTAAAGGATTGGGAAAAAATAAGAATTAAATTATGTCATATACTGGTACAAATTCTCATTGTTGAGTGCAGTCATGATGTGTACATGTAATGTACCAATAAATATTTCAATTAAAAAAACACAGAGAATTACAAAACAGTCTCCTTAATAAATACAGATGTAAAAATCCTCAATAAGATACTGGCTAACAGAATACACAGAAACATCAAGAAGATCATAAACACTGACCAAGCTGGATTCATTTCAGGATGGAAGGATAGTTCAACATATGTAAATCAATAAATGTAACACACTATATTATCAGAGTCAAGGACAAAAATAATATGATCATCTCAATAGATGCCGAAAAAAAGTTAGACAAAAGCCAACACCAATTCATAATTAACACCCTCCTGAAAACTGGCATAGATGGTCTTTATCTCAACCTGATAAAACCTATTTATGAAAAACCATGAGCCAGCATCATACTAAAAGGTCAAAAATTGAAACTTTTCATATTAAAATCAGGAAAAAGACAAGGATATCTACTGTTACTATTCATGTTTAATATAGTTCTGGAAATATTAGCCATAATATTAGATAAGAGCAAGAAATAAAAGCGATAAAGATAGCTAAAGAAGAAGTTAACTTGTAGCTATTTGTGGTTGACAGAATATCTATAATAGAAGATTTCAATATATCAGCCAAAAATCTGCAATAATTAATTGCCAGATTCAGTGTCATAGCTAGATACAAGGCCAACAGTCAAAATTCAATAGCCTTCCTATACAAAAATAGCAGACTCACTGAGAGAGAAATTGTGGAGACAATTGCTTTTACAACAGCATCCAAAAAACCTTGAAGCATCCAGTAATCAATCTAACAAAGAACGTGAAAGACTTCTACGTTTAACACTACAGCATTCCAGTTGAGAGGCACTTGCACACTCTGAAAAAATACAAGATATAAGAAATGGGAAGACATTCCTTTAACAAATGGTTCTGGAAAATCTGGGTTTCAACTTTCCAAGAATTAAAACTAGACCTGTTATCTTTCATTATTTATTACACTGAAATTGAAGTGGATTAAAGAACTACGTATTAAAATAAAAACACTAAACCTCTGGGAAGATGGATTAGGCAGAACTCTTGGAGTCAGAGGCACAGGGAAAGACTTTATGAACAAAACTTTAGCAGCATAGGAACCAGCAAAGAGAATCAGCAAGTGAGATCTCATCTTATTTAAAATCTTTTTTTACAGCAGGAAAAACTAACAACAAAGTGAAAAGACAACCTACAATGTGGGAAAAAAGGTTTTAGTAGCTGTTCCTCTGACAAAGGTATACTATCTAGAATATATAAAGAGTTTAAAAAAATCAGCTTTTCAAATTTAAAGACTCAACTCAAAAATGAGCATCTGAAATAAACAGCCATATTTCAGATGAAGAAGTAAAAGCACCAAAGCAGCATGAAAAAATCAACATCGCTGGTCATTTGAGAGATGCAGAGGAACATAACACTGAAATTTTATCTCAGTCCAGAAAGAATGACCAGTGAAGAAATCAACCAATGTAAAAATGCTGGTGGGGCTTTGGGAAGGAAGGAACACAGCAATTTTGTAATACATAAGTTTAAGGTGATTATCAAATTAAAATAAGAACAGTGCCAAATAATCCCTGGCAATTACATACTTTTTAATGGATTTATACAGATTGGTTCTTTACAAATCACTCATGTCCAATTTTCTTACACCACTAGCCCAAAAGTTTTGGTATGATGATTAAGATTTTGGTGTATTTTTGAATAAATGAATACCTTTTATTGATTGGAATATCAGTGTTGCTTTTCCTCCATTATTTACAAAGGGAAATGCTATTTATCTCTTTACTATAGTTGGGTATTTGAACAATGAAGGGGAAATATGAATATAGTTACAGTTCTTCAATCATAATAGAAGTTAAAATTACATATACATACATTTTCAAATGTATCCTTCCTTTAAAATTTGCTCTTTTATACTCCACTTATAGAATTACTCAAATTTGGAAGATAAACATGTTGCACTTTTATTTTTAGAAGAATTTTCATGAATTTGCAATTTTTTTTGCTAAAATTAGTCTTGTATTTCCTCACTGATAGATGAAAATCCAAAAGCTAGAACCTCCTAAAAATACAGTTATATAAGAATATAATACTAAACAGGTATGTCTGTAAACAACAAAATACACGTTTAATCAAAATCATCAATGAGATGGACTTTCTTAATTGACACAATGTGCACATATTCCAGTAATTGGAATGTGCCAATATTTATTAAATAAATTTCATCAGTAGTTAATACCTTTCCATAAGGCAAGCACAAGGACCACATGGTTTGACTGACTTACTTATCAGTTACTCAAGGAAAAAGTGATCCTAATTCTACACAAACTCTTCCAGAACATAGAAGAATCACCATTTCATAAATTATCCCCAAATGGCAGCTTTATTCAGATAGTAGCACTAGATGATATTAAATGAATGGAGCATTGCTGTACAATTCCCTCCATAAATGTAATAAAATTAGAATTTCTGAAATTATAATACTTAAAATTTTGAATCATTTCTTCTTAGGTTTGAAATGGCACTTACTTGATAATTGGCTATCTCTTCAAAAGTTTCTCCTAAGGGAATAATGTGAAACAATGAGTCCTGAGGTTTGATAAGAGGCCTGTTTGCACGAAAAATCTGCCCTAAGGCACCTGAAAAGGGCTGAGCTGACAGTTGGTGGAGTGACGGAAGACTAACAGAGTTCATGGTACGAGGCTGGGGCAGGACTGTTGGATTTTAAGGCAGAGATCAGTAAGAATTATTAGATTTAAATTGGCCCTCTCTACCTTTCCAGAAGAGGGGAGGTGCCAGGCAGCATCGGGACTGTATTTAAGTTATACCTGCTGAGTTACACTTGAAATAAAAGCAGGCCAATTACCCAGAGACAGCCACTGGGGCGGTTGAAGCATGCGGGATGAGTTTCAAGAGAGAAGCAATTACTTTAGAGATGTTCTGAAATTTTGTGGGGATGGCTTTGATCTGTTCTGTGAAAGTACCTATGAAAAAGAGTGAATATAGAATCAGGGACTTCTTCACAGGGTTGTGTGAGAAAAGTCTACTTACCATTCTCCCAACAGAGTTTATTTCATAGTTTGTAAAAGCAAAGAGGGTAGGCCTTTAAAACCTCTGTCAGTGTCTCTGAGACTCCAATTGCTAAAAAGGGGGGAAAACTTCTAATGAATTTTAAAGAGATTTTGCTTTCAAAGATGTGGTTTGGTGGAGACTTCTGAGAATCTTCCATTGGGAAGATTCAGTAAGAACATTTCTGTTCTGAAGCCCTGTTTTAATATTTTTTTGAAATCTTGCAAATATGTACTGTGGATGAGAGAGGATACAAAAGGGTATCCAAGCTATCTTTTGTAAGGAACTCCAGGCTGCATGCTTAGCTTGTTGGTCTAGCTGACCATCACCACAAGAGCTGTCTGCGGAGGACCTGTTTTTCTAGTTTCGCAATCAACAATAGAGAACTGAACAGGAATCCACACAGCATCCAGGAGAGTGGGAATTTCCAGAGGAGGGTTAATGCTATACTTTGAGCAGCTAGCAATTCTCTCTCTTTGTAAATGGCCACATGAGCATGGGTAACTTGAAAGATGCCAGCTGAGCCTGTGCAAAGGTTAAGTTTCATACCTGCACGCAACTGGAGAGTTCCGGTAAGTGCGACTAACTCCATTTTCTATGCTGATATGGAGGAGCCCTGGGGAGGCTGGTTGTCATGACTCTGTATCCTCTCCTAGGCTGACTAGTTCAGGTCTTGACATCTTACACATCTCTATCATGAGATACTTCTCTCTGGGAACATGTATATCATTAGGACCAGGGAGAAGTCTCACAGGTCTGGCGTAGTCCTGCAAATAAGGCCAACATGGGAGTGTGATATGGGGGCCTGAGCCGGGCAAGGTTGAGAATCTGACAAAGCCTTATGATGAGAAGAGTTTTAGTGTTCATAGGCAGAGTTTTATAGTTAGTTAGTATATAACCAGAAATCTAATGTAATGTCCTTGAAGTGAGGCTATGAAGAGCCCGATGAAGGAATATAAACTGTCAGGTACACCCTAAGGTTAACTTGAAAGCTTCCCCCACTAGGAAAGCCATGGCTGTGAGTACCCTGAGACAGTGAGGCCAGCTCTGTGCCAATACATCCAGTGATTTGGAAGGGTAGGCTACTCAGTGCTGGGAGGAATGAGGGCAAGGAACTGTTTTAGGTGGTCACATTGGTGACTGAACACTTTTACACCTTTCTTTTCATGAAGTCTTTCACCTCTCACTGATAGCACATACCTGCTTGTTTGGGAATTTACCTGCTGTCTTGTAGCATGTTCTCTAGTCATCTTTGTGTAATTTTGGCTCGGTCACACTGCTGGCCTCTGAATGCACCTAATAGGTCTGTATGTCTGAGAAATGTGTAAAGTATTAGGAAACAAGAATGTTATCTTTTTTTTCCTGTTAACAGTCAAAAAGTAAATAAAGAAAATAGGACAAAAAGTCTCATAAGTGCTCTGACATGTATTTGAGTATTGTATTAATTTAGGGTTAACTAGAGGAACAGATTTAGTACAAAGAATATACAAAGGCTTACAGTGGCCACCTGTGGAGTCAGGGGTAAAGAGGTAAAATGGTCACCTCCACACAGGAGAGGATCCGACAGGAAGGTGAAGGCCTGGAGCCTAGCGGAGGGCCCAGTGCCGGTCAACACAGGAAGGAGAAGGGTCAGCCTTGAAGGCTGCAGAGCGTGTGCAGAAGCCCTGAAGGAACTGCGGATGGACACCTCAAGGCAAAGTGAGAGCTTCTCCAAGAAGCAGGAGTGGTTGATTTCCTTCTTCCTTCCCTTTTAATTCTGCCCAGCCTGCAGTACTGTTGGCTGGAGCTGCCCCTGTCCAGGGTAATTCTGTCCTCAGTTGGAGATTTGCACGTCAGTCTCCAGACCCACCCAGCACTGTGCGCCAAGAGTTTGTTCATCCATTCAAACTGAGATAACATTAACTATCGCAAGGAAATGCATTCTAAGTCAGAACACTGAGGCAGCAAAATACTATGGAAGGAAGTTTTATGTATCTTTAATACGGCTTTCTGATAATAACAGTATTCTAGTCTAGACTAAGCAGATTTCTGTATTGTATACAAATCCATAAAGATAAAATGGAAACAGAAACTGTATCCCTGACAAGTCAGATAAAGTTCTGAGAAATGGAAAGAAGGAGATGTGTCCAGAAGGCCTAAATTGAGGGACCCACCCTCTGGAGACTGAAGAGGACTTTTGCCTGAAATGAAATTTTGTCTATAGTTGGGTTCCCAGACATCAGTACTTAAAAAACCCAAGGAAACTGGGGAGCATGAACAGCATTAGCACACAGGAGTGGGTTTTCTTTGGGTGGAGCTCAGTTGACAGAGACATCCTCACGGTGTGTGAGACACCACACTGCTGACAGACTGGTCAGGGCAGCATCAGCACTGAGGACAGAGGAACAAAGTCTAGAGATTTCCCATGGCTGGTCTGAAAAGGGAGTTAGTGCAGCAGACACAGTTTTTTATTTGATGAATCACTTATGCTTCTCATGTGTCCTTGTATTTGATGACAAAGTTTCCTGGATCTCACACAACCCTAGAAACTCAGCGGGGATTTTTCCCTGAAGATCACCAGAAAAAAGTAGGTACAGAGATCCTATTTAATAGCTGAAGACTGTGTGATCGTCTGGGGTGGGAGAGCTGAGGCCCTGCTCTCCTCCGCCATATGGAGCATTTCTGAGGGCTGTACTCGGTCACTTGTGTGTGGCACTGAGTGTTCTCGAGAGTCCTTGACTGTTAATATCTCTGACAGCAACTATTTCATCAACATTGAGGTAGGGGAAAAAACACTGGGCCATTTTCACCATAATTAGGTTTTTAAAAAAATACTGTTTTCTTAGGTTCAGCTTTAAAATAAAAGTTTTCTTTCAAAATATTTTTTTAAATTATCTTTATTGGTACATTAAATATACACATCATGATTGCACTCCATAATGTGGATTTGTACCAGTATAAGACACAACTTAATTCTCATTTTTTCCCATAGCCCTACCCACCCTACCACCCCCCATATATATAAAATTTGTTTCCTTACTTTTTTGTTACAATCTCAACATTGTCCCCAAAGCTAATGTATATGGGGAGCTTGTGAGGAGAGAAGGGAAATGGGAAAAATGAGAATCAAGATATGTCACGTCCTGGTGCAAACTTGCCATGTTGGATGCGAATATAATGTGTGTATAAAATGTACCAACAAATCCATTAAAAAAGTATTTGAGATACTGAATGTCCCATTAAGAAAAGCCTAAACTAGTCTAGTATTTTGAGGAGCATGATTAAACTTTTATAGGAAAAATTCCTTAATGTGGAAACATCTTTCCCCCTGCCTACCTATGTTTTATTTTGACAGACATAAAACTTGCGCCTGTTGTCAATGTTTCCACATAAAACACAGAAATGGTTCATTCTTGGTGGCCACGATCTATTTCCCTTCTCATATTTACTACCGTTTCCCATACTCTCCCCAAGTCAGAACGTCACAGTTATTGACTTGCTACTATATTTTTGGAATAAAACTGTATTTGGATTGCAGCAATTTTATTTATTTATTAGTTTCTTTGCTCATTGTGCTCATCCACACAAGCTCAACATGCTTTCCCAGTACCCAATACAAGCAAAAATTATTAAAATACTCTCTGCCTTGCAGACTAATTTTCTTCAGTAAACAGAAACATTGCTGTGTTACATGTCATAACACTTGCACACACACACACACACACACACACACACACACACACACATCTGAATACATGCTAAGAAATGGTCTCTCATACCTGAGAGACCCTAGTAACAAAATCTGGCACACTAGCTGGCACTTCAATCTCCATTCTGTCATGCTGATGTGGCACAAACTCAACAGGGCTGTTTCATAGACAGATTTCTTTAGGCCCTGCCTTTGCATGTCATTGATATGGTATTTTATGGACTTCTAGTAGATTGTCTATGAAGGGAAAACACTTCATTCTTTCTTTATTGATGAAGGACTGGGGAATATTACTGCTAGGACAGTGAAATCCAATTGCCTTGTTTATCTCCTTAGTTTCAACTTGCAATTTTGCCAACTCTGTTGAAAAATAATCCTATTTTCAGATTTACTTGTATTTACATGGATGGAATCACATTCTGTCATAATTTCATAGTATTTTCTTGCTATTTTTGCCAAAGGCACTGTTATGAATTTAAACACACATATTAATAAATTTCTATTTTTTACTTCATTGAAATAACTTTTATCCCCTTGAGTCATATTACTAATGTAATAAAATAGAAACATCTCTACTAACAAAAAAATAATACTGTGAAGTTTCAATGAAAATAATAATTGCCACATTTGATAAGTATAAATGTAAATTATTGAGATGACCGTTTTCTCCCCCAAGTTCCTACCCACATGGAACTTTTGGATGTGAACTCATTTGTAAATGAGATCTTTGCAGAGGTGATTGAAAGAGTTGACAGTGGATTGGAGTAGGCTTAAATCCAACAATTGGTATGTTTACAAAATCAGAAAGCACTCAAGGACAAAAGAAAGAGATCTTGGGGAGAGAGTAAAATGAGCAAGCAAGAAAAATAGGAAACATCTAAATGGCAAACATGACAAACATTTTCAGATA
>PVIR01018663.1:0-33177 GCA_004026965.1 Petromus typicus | reverse complement strand
GGAATTCCTTAGGTAAACGGCCTTTGGGTACTTTTAGGTTTTACAGTAAAAGGGTATCTTCAGTAAAGGGCAAAATTACTGGGCATTTTGAGAGAAGAAAAAGACATTTCATTATCCTTTCAAAGGATTTGAACATTTTTGACATGTATATTTTATACCTTTTCCCATAAAAATTCATGTAACACAATGTAATTTTCGACGGCTGCATATATTCCAGCAAAACTATACATCGAGCTTTATTTAATCACTCCACAGTTGTTGCACTTGAAGTTTTTCACTACCATGAACTATGCAGTGGTAAGACTCTTCATACCCATTGCTAAATTTCTCTCGAGAGTTTACACCATTTTCCTTGAGGGGACTCGGACTCTTCTTACTTCTTTGTTTTCCTATTAAACTCTATGATTATGTAGGAAGTTAGGTCACTTCTCTGGAGCTGCACTGAGTGCCTGCCTCACCTCACTGGACCCTTGGTAACGATGGATCTATTTAGAGGGTGGAGGGTATGTGTATCTATACCACGTGCTGTGAAATGACAGAGACATCAAGGTGCCTGGACCATGTGAATTCATAGTAAATAAGCACCAGATGTATTGAAATGAGTTATTTTCACACAATTCTAACGTGATGGTAGTGAATCTAGTTCAGAGGGCAAAGTACCTTGGGCTCACAGCTGTCTTTGTAGAGTACTGTGCTCTGTATGGAATATCAAAGAGTATTCTTATCTATAATTAAACAGTTTAAACTGGGGCAAGCCCCTCTTTGTGTTGGAGATCAAACCCAGGGACTGGTGATACTAAGTATCTGCTCTACCATTTAGCTCTACCCCCCGCCTGGCTGAGGGTGATTTTAGAAGAAAACATGACTGTTTATATGTATGCAACATAAAGTAATGAAAGCAGGACTGACTACTTCAGGTTTCCCCATTAATTAGCGGTTGTTATTTGTCATTAATTTTTCTTTTTTTTTTTTGTTTGAGATAGGGTCTTTCTTTGTAGTTCAGGCTGGCCCTGAGCTCAGCCTCAAACTCACATCACAGCAATCCTCCTGCCTCTGCCTCCTGAGTGCTGGGATTACAGGCGTGAGCCACCATGCCCGGCACTGTGGTATGTGGTACTCGTTGCTGCTGGGCGTGAGTCTCCACACCCAGTATTGTTATGTGGTTACTGGGGTTCGAACCCGGGTCCTTGCGCTTGCAAGACGGGCGCTGGAACCACTGAGCTAAATCCCCGGCCCTGCCATTAAGAAGCCAGTGTGAAGACTCAAAGAGCACTGATAAGATTTGTTATGTGGAAAATTACCTTGATACACTGTAGCTTCCACAAATACCTTCAGGAGAGCTGTCCCAGAGGTGGTGGATCACAGATTAAGATGTTTGAATCACGTGCTTTATTGAATCAATGAAAAACACACAGTGGGGAGGACGGGCAGAGTGGAAAGACCGCACCGTAGGAACTCGATCAGCTGGGGCTTCCCTGCGCCTCCCTCGGCTCCTGCTCCTCCCATCTTGCTCCCCTCTGCTCTTGACAGTGTGGCAGTGAGAAGCAGATGTGAACCTTACAGTACGAAAGTTCAACTGTTAAGCTGCAGGGACATGTGTTTCTTGTCACAAATGAGAGCTCATCAGTATGCTGGTGAATAGCTCTGGATTTTATCTGGCAAAATATCTGTGGGGTGAGAGTGAGTGTCATTATCAGCCAACTGAAGGTCATGTGAACACTGAGTGACTCATAAACTTCCAGTGTTTAGTCAACATTTCTATCCGTGGTCCAGGGATGTAGCTCGGTGACACCACACACCTGTCTGGCAAGCACAAGGTCTTGAGTTCAATCCCTGGTCCCACCAAATAAAACAAACAAAACAAAAATATCTTTCTATTACTTTCTATGCTTAGCACACATGTGTACTACTTATTTTGTTTATAACAAGTTCAAAATTACTTATTTATATATATTTACTACATGTTCCAAATCTCATGTTTTTTTTTTTTTTTAAGGTTTTTTGAGACAGGGTCTTGCCCCGTGGTTCAGGCTGGCCCTGAGCTCAGCCTCAAACTCACACCACAGCAATCCTCCTGGCTCTGTCTCCCAAGTGCTGGGATTACAGGCGTGAGCCACCACGCCCAGCACTGTGGTATGTGGTACTGGTTGCCGCTGGGGTGAGTCTCCACACTCAGTATTGTTATGTGGTTACCGGGGATTGAACCCGGGTCCCTGCGCTTGGAAGACAGGCACCGGAACCACTGAGCTATATCCCCGGCCCCAAATCTCATGTTTTATGTCCCATGTTCTATATAGAATAGAATATTCCATCAAATACAATAAATGCACATTACCAGTTTAAAATTTAAAAATGATAACATTGTGTTGATCAGCTTTTCTCCCTTCAATATACTTTTTAAAAAAATAACTGATTTTGTTGGTACGTTTTATATACATATTGTGATAACAATTGACATTGAAAATTTGTACCAGTGTGTGACAACTTAATTTTCATTTTTCCCATTTCCTGCTCACCCCCATCTTCTGTATACATAAGCTTTGCTTCCTTTATTTTTTTAACATCGTATTTCCCCCCTCATTATATATCCCTACTCCTAACCATTTGAATATTTTCTATGTCACAGTCTCTATCATACACTCTAGAACTTATTTTATCCTCAGTTTCTCATACCAAAGAAAAGATACGGTATTTACACATCTGTGACCTATTTATTTCATTTATGAGTATGTCCTTAAGGTAAGTACATTTAAGTATAAATGACTCAAACTTACTATTCTTTATGGCAGAGTAATATCCCATTCCATAAAAGAACCTCATCTTTATCCAGTCTCCAGTTGATGAGCATTTGAATTGTTTTCAAGATTTAGCCATTACAAACTGAGCTGCTATGAATATGGGTATGCAAATGTTGCTGTGATATGAATCTTTTAATTTCTTTGTGTATATGCCTAGCAGGGCAATAGCAGGGTCAAATGGAATCTCTAATCCAGGTTTTTTGAGAAATCTCTGCATTGCTCTCCACAGTAGTTGCACCAGTCTACATTTCCACCAACAGTGGAGAAGGGTTCCTTTCTCCCCACAGCCTTGCCAGCACTGATTGCTGGTTAATTTTGAGATAGAAACCATTCTTTGTGAAGTGAGAGGAAATCTCAGTGTTGTTTTCATCTGCATCTCTCCAATGTCTAGTATGTTGAGCATTTCTTCATGTGCTTCTTAGCTGCTTTTTTACTTCTTCTGAAATGTATCTGTTCATTTCAGATACCCATTTTTAATTGGGTCTTTACATTTGTTTCCCCCCTTAATATATTTTTGTGCTTAGATATCTTGGCCAAACATGTACACGAAACCATCCTGATCAGTAAGAGACAGTGGGCAAGGGAGGCGTCTGACAATCCTGTGCGGTCACCCCGGGCTTTATTCTTGGGGTAGAGCATTTAGTCATGGGAGATAGAACTGAATATGTGCTTATCTGACAATCTTCCCTAAAAACTGTCCTTATTTTTCAAAACAAGTTTTCTTATATGATCCTGCCCTCTTATACTTCAACTCCCTTTAAACTGACTTGCAGAAAGAAATCATTTTGGCAGCCAGTTCCACAGTGCCCAAAATAGTGTTTGAGGATGAGAATTTTTGTTTTATGGTTCACGTCTGGTTAACTGAGATTTAGAGATGCTTTACTGGAAGAGTGTGTTTGATGTATAAAATCTCCAGTCTCGAGCATTGTACAGCCAGGCTTTTCATATTTCACAGAAAATTAAACTCACCAAATCACCTATTTTGCCTTCGTTAACTTCTAGTCTATTCCCCCAGTCAATACATATTGTAACCCAAGATGTTTCTCAGAGGAAAGTGGAGAGATGAGGTTCAGCATCTTTTAGCTTTCTTGTAAGGAGTGGTAAGGCAGAGGGAAGCCAAAAGCATTAGTAAGGAGCACATGTTGAAGGAATACTGAGGAGTCAGTTGTCACAATGCCTTTGACTCGGTTAACACAAATGAAAGACCCAGTACACCCATGAAATAATTCCCCTGGCCTAAAAAAATCAGAGGAAAGGGAGCTGGGGATTTAGCTCAGTGTTTCTGGTGCCTGCCTTGCAAGTGCAAGGTCCTGGGTTCAGTTTCCAGTAACCACATACCACAATGCTGGGCATGGTGGCTCATGCCTATAATCCCAGCACTCAGGAGGCAGAAGCAGGAGGATTGTTGAGTTCAAGGCTGAGTTCAGGACCAGCCTACAGTACAAACTGAGACTCTGTCTCAAAAAACTAAAAAGAAAAAAAGAATTACAGGAAGTAGAAAGGATAGAAAATGGGCCGGCAGATTTAAGCACTGTATTCACACATGTGCTTATAGAGACACACATGCGTGATACACAGGCATGCTAATATCATTGGTGTACTTCTAATAAACCTTCCCATGTCAGTTACCCAAACTTTTCTTCAAGGCTCGGTTGACAGCAGACAAAAGTTAAAGAAAATTTATCTTTCAGTTTTTATTTTTTATCAATATATGTTTGCTTTGGGCAATGATTACATTTCTCATGAGGAGTTGATACATGGACACAATGAATCTCATTTCTTTTCTAATCTCCTTCCTTCTTATTCTTTCCTTCTCCCTCTATTTGAAAAAGATCTCTCTACTTCCAGTTATCTTTTATTTTGCTCTTTATTTATATTTTGGATATCTGACATAAGAGAAGTCAGGTGATATTTGACATTATGGTGTCAAAGTGCACTCATATTCCTACAAATGGCAAGTTTTTTATGGCTGAGTATGGCATTGTGTAGAAATATTACACTTTCTTTACCCTCTCATTTGTTGATGGCCAGGCAGGCAGTTTCACGTACTGAATTATGGCCCTTATAAACATGGGTATGTGCATGCTAGTGTAATATGATGTATTAAACTCTTTGGGAAGGTGCCTAGAGAGTGGAATGAATAAACAGAATTTCTAGGTTTTTGTTTTTGAGGAATCCACATACTAGTTTCTATAATGTTCTATTAGTTTACACTCTCATCAAACGTTAGAAGGTCTTTTTTCCCTATGTCCTCACCATCATCTGTTAGTAATTGATTTCTTCATGAAAGCCTTTGTTTTTGGAGTAGATGGAAATCTCAGGGTTTTTTAAAATTACATTTCTCTAATGAATTTCTCTCTAAATGCAATTTTTCTCTAAATTAATTTCCCTTCATATATTCATTGGTCATTGTACTTCTGAGAAGTATCTATTCATTTCACTTGCCCAGTTTTGAATGGATCTTTTATTTGGGGAATCTAAATTTTTGAGTCTTTCAAAAATATAATTTAAATGTCACTCTTCTGTGCAAGGAATACCTGGAAAAACCAGTTTCCCATTCTGTAGGTTGTCTCTTCTCTCTGTTGGTTATAACATTTGCTGTGCAGAAGATTTTTAATTTGATTGGTCCAACTTGTTGATTCTTTTTTTTAAAAAATTGAGTTTATTGGTACATCTTACACATACATTATGATCAGAGTCAGTATTAAAAGTTTATACTTGTACATGATTTATCTTTTTTTTTTTTTTTTTAGGTTTTTTGAGACAGGGTCTCGCTTTGTGGTTCAGGCTGGCCCTGAGCTCAGCCTCAAACTCACATCACAATCCTCCTGCCTCTGCCTCCCGGGTGCTGGGATTATAGGCGTGAGCCACCACGCCCGGCACTATGGTATGTGGTACTGGTTGCTGCTGGGTGTGAGTCTCCACACCGAGTATTGTTATGTGGTTACCGGGGAATCGAACCCGGGCCCTTGCGCTTGCAAGACAGGCGCCGGAACCACTGAGCTAACTCCCCGGGCCATGTACATGATTTATCTTGATTCTGATTTTTTCCCATTCCCTTGCCCAGCCTGCCACCCTACCAATGTAATGTATTACATTTGTCCATAAGCTTTGCTTCCATTTTTCAAATTGTTGATTCTTGACAATATCTTTTATATCACTAGGGTTCTGTTTAGAAAGAAACCTGAGTCATACAGGTCTCGGCTCAATCTTAATGTACAGCCAATTTTCCCAGCACCCTTTACTAGAGAGGCCAACTTTCCCCCAGTGTGTGTTTTGGAGTTCTTTGTCAAAGATCAAATAGCTGAATATATTAGAGTTGTTTCTGCATCCTCTATTCTGTTCCACTGATCCACATGTCTGTTTTTGTGTCAGTACCATGCTGTTTTTATCCTTGTAGCTTTGTAATATAACTAAGTCTAGAATTGTGATGCTTCTTGTTACCCAGAATTACTTCTGCTGTTCTGGGTCTCTCCTAGTTCCTTAAGAATTTTAGGATTGCTTTCTCTAGGTTTTTGAGGGATGCTGTTGTGATCTTTTGATTTGGATTATGTTAAATCTATATATCAGTTTTGCTAGTATGGCCATTTTGAGTATTGGCTCCTCCTAATCAAAAGCAGAGGAAATTTGTCCATTTTCTGATATCTTCTTCAATCTTTTTCAGAGTACTATAGTTTTCATTATACAGGTCTTTCAGTCTTGCTTAAATAAATTACTAAATATTAAATTTTTTGATGTTATTATGAATTGTATTGTTTTCCTAATTTCTTTATCAGGAGGTTCATTTTTTGGTGCACAGAAACACTACTGATTTTTTGTGTTCTGCTGCATTGATGAATTTAACTATTCTACAAGTCTTTTGGTGGCATATTTTGGGGTCTTCTATGTAGAGGATTTTGTCATTTGTAAATAATAATGATTTGACATCTTCCTTTATTGTATGTATTTTTTTTTCTCTGCTTTATTGCTCTAGGTATAGTATTGAGGACTGTGTTGAACAGGAGTGGTGATAGTGAACATCCTTATCTTGCTTGTGATTTCACAGGGAAAGCTTTCAGTTTTTTCTCTATTTGATATTATGTTATGTCATAAGTGACTTTTATCAGATTGAGATAAGATCCTTCCATACCTATTTTCTTCAGGGTTTTTTTTTTTTTATCATGAACAGATGTAGGGCCTTTTTTAGAATAGATGAATAGATGTAGTCTTTTGTCAAAGACTTTTGGAATCATACGATTTTTTGGATGATAATGTGTTTATATCTTGTTTCTGTTTATGTGATGTATTGCATTTATTGATTTGTGTATGTTGAACCATCCTTACATCCCTAGGATGAAGCCTATTTGGTCATATGATATGACCTTTTTGATGATTTGTGACATTCTATCTGCCAGTATCTTGTTGAGGATTTTTGCACATATGTTCATTAAATAAATTAGTTTGTAGTTCTTTTTTACTGTTGAATTCTTCTCTCCTTTTAGAGTCAAAGTAATGCTAGTTTTTAGGAATGACTTTGGGACTATTGCTTCCCCTTTGTTTTCATTAAAGAGTTTGAAAAATATTAGTGTTAGGTCTTTCTTGAATTATAGAATTCAGCAGCGAATCTATCAGGACTTGGGCTTTGTTTATAGGTTGTTTGTTACTGCTTCTATTTCATTACTGGAAAATTACTGTCACTGGAGAACTTAGAGCCTTAAAATTTTCTTGACTGAGTTTTGGTAATTCATACATACCTTGGAATCTATCAATTTCTTCTGAATTCTACAATTTATTATCAAACAGATTCATGAAGTACTTACTGGATTTTGACAGTGTTCTTTGTGGTTTCACCTTTTATACTTCTAATTACCTTGATTTGACTCTTTCCTTTTTCTGGTAAGTTTGGCTAAACCTTTGTCTGTTTCAGTTATTGTTTTGTAGAACCAGCTCTTTGACTTGTTGATTCTCAGTATTGTTCTTTTAGTTTCCATTTCACTGATTTCTGCTCTGATCTTTGTAATTTCTTTCCTTGTACTAGCTTTGGATTTGGATTTTTCCCAGAAAAACTAGGACCCCAAAGTGCATCATTAGGTTATTTGTTTGAGTTTTCTGGTTTTTGTGTTGTGGACCTTCACAGCTATAAATTTCACTAGTAGGACTACTATCTATAAATATGGTAAAATATGGTAAAATAAACTACAGAAATAATGCAAAAGCATGAAAATTAGACCACACATTCTTGAATAATCAAAAAGTTACAGAAGAAATAAGGCAGTTCCTGGCGTTAAATGTCATTGCCAATATGATATACCAGGACATATATTTTACCAATAGCTACTATGATCTGGTAATATCCATAATATCATTTTGATTCTTTTGTATTTAACTAAAGCATGCTTTGTTGGCTGGGAGGTGGACTATTTTAAAGTTCCATGTGTTGCTGAGAAGAATGTATCTTCTCTTGTCCTTGAGAGAGAACACTCTGTAGATATCTACTAAGCCCGTTTGTTTGAATTTTCTTTTCTTTTCTTTTCTTTTTTAGGTTTTTTGAGACAGGGTCTTGCTTTGTGGTTCAGGATGGCCCTGAGCTCAGCCTCAAACTCACATCACAGCAATCCTCCTGCCTCTGCCTCCCGAGTGCTGGGATTACAGGCGTGAGCCACCACGCCCGGCATATGGTATGTGGTACTGGTTGCTGCTGGGGTGAGTCTCCACACCCAGTATTGTGTGTGGTTACCGGGGATCAAACCCGGGTCCTTGCACTTGCAAGACAGGCACCCAAACCACTGAGCTAAATCCCTGGCCCATGAAGTTTCAGTTTAACTCTGATATTTATTGGTTGGTTGTTTTTTCCAGTTGATCTATCTATTTGTAATAATGGAGTAGTGAGGTTCCCCATTATAATTGTATGGTTGTTTATCTGGTCTTTTATGTCTAGTGTCATTTGATTTATGAAGTTGGGTGCATTGTTTTTCAGTGCACATCTTTCTCTCGAATAGTTCCCTTAACCAAGATGCAGTGCCCTTCTTTTCCTCTTCTGGTCAGGATTGACTTAAAGTCCACTGCATCTGAAAGCAGTAGAGCTACTTCTGCCATTGCATCATTCTCATGTTGCTGGTTCCCTTTCTTCCCCTTCTACTTACCTGCTCACCCTGTATGATCTATTTGTCACATTGGGCCTTTCGGCATTGTTAGCTTCATTGTGTTTCTAGGATATCCCTGAAGTTTTTGAGAGCTGGCTTGATGGTCATGAATTTCTTTAGATTGTCTTTACCATGGAAATATCTTATTTCTTCATCCATTTTGAAAAGTAGTTTTGTAGACATATTAGTTTGTGTTGGAAGTTATTTTTCTTTTAGAACTTGAAATACTTCACTCCAAACTGTCTAGGCTTTTGTCTGGGCTTATAGCAGGAAGTCTGCTATAATTTTGGTGAGTTTTCCTTTATAAATGTTTCATTGCTCTTCTGTAGCATCTGTTAAGATTTTGTTCTTGTGTTGGACTTGACTAAGCTATGCTGTGGAGAGGTTCTTTTCCCTTTGTGGCTATTTGAGGGTCTATTTTATGCTGACTTGTCTGTACATGTAAGTTTTCTCCATTTTTAGAAACTTCTCTGCAGTTAACTGTACATAGGTTTTTCAGTGTTGTATGCTATCTACTGTTCTTCGTCAGTTCCAAATAATCTTACTTTTCTTTGCATCATCTAGTTGCTGTTAGATCTGTTTTACACGCTGTCTTGTCCTTTTCAGCCACCTCTCATTAACTGATCATTGACACCAACTCTATCTTCTAGCTCTGGCACTCTGCTCTCTCACTGGTTGCTTCTCCTGCCCATACTTTTAATAGAATCTTCAATCTCTTGAATATCTGGTGCTTCTTCATGGATCTTGAGTCTTTTCTATGCTGGACATCCATACTTTGCATCACTTCATTTAGCTCAGCTAGCTCTTTGTTAGTATCTTGTGTGGACTTGATGATTTTTAAAAGTTGGGATCATTAACTATTTATTTATATCTTCTTTGAACTTGCCAAGAGCATTATTGATCTGCTTTTTAATCTCCTCTGTTATTCTTTCAAATAATTTGCTTGTGTGGCTTCTGACTTCTTATCCTTTGATGGTCAGCTGCAGGGGATTTGGGAGTTTTGAAGTCATGTTGTTGTTTTGCCGTGTTGCAGTTTTTGTTTGCTTTTTGTGTTGAGGCTGGTGGGTTAATTTCAGTGGGAGACTTTGTTGCAAGTATAGAGGTCTCTTAAGTGAGTGTCTACTTTTCGCTGATGCAAGCTGGGTGTGGCTAACTACCGCAGACTCTTGAGTTACAACTTGCCTAATATACAAGCAGCTTAGGTTATGACTGAAATTTTAGTTTTAATTAATTCCTAAAGTCTTGAGTTATGACCCGAATGCCAACTTCTTGAGATTCCTGATGGCCTCAGATACTAAACTCTTTCCGGACCTGCATCTTGGAATCCAGCAGATGACAGTCCTCTCTCTGCCCAGCCTCACAGCCTGAGGGATATGAGGTGGCCCTGCTGCTCTAGAGGCCCCCAGGCCATGGCAACTGCCCAAGCTGCAGTGCCTCCTCACTCATGTTAGTGAGTGGGAATCTGACCACCAGTCTCCACTCACCACCGCTCCACAGGCCAAGGGGTGGGGACTCGAGGAGGCCACTGGACTTAGTGCCAGCTACCCTTGAGACCACACTTGCCAGGCCTGCCCTCCACATGGGGTGTGCGTCCCGTGTCCTTCCTCAGGGGCTCTATATCGGGTCCTCACGCTCTCCAAGTCTGCCTCCTGGGGCCGTCCCTCACCCTGTCGCTGTGGTGGAGTAACACTCAAGTCCTGCACTGAAGCTGTAGCATTGTTGCTCTTTGGCTCATTTCTACACAGTCATCCCCTTACCAGAATGGAGCCTGGTTAACTCTCTGATAATACGGTGGTTGTTGTAATGGGTTTCTTCTTCAACTCCATCCTGCCTTGAGGGAATAAGTCTTAGAGGAAAACCCCACGCTGTTTTTGCGGTGAACCGCAGCTGTGGGATCTTCTTGGAGCTAGTGCTGCTGGCAGGCTCCTTATTTCTCCCTGAAGCTGCCAACTCTGGACCTTACCGTCGCTCCTGGGGCACTGGTCTCATCCAGGATCAAGTCAGTCGGTCAGGTGGCGCCTCCGTAGCACTCTGCAGAAGGGAAGCAAAACGCAGAGCCGGCGGGGAGTTGGCGGTGTGAGGTGGCCAGGGTGGGCTGGAGTGGGTGCTCGTGGCTTGTCATGCTACCACCATGGCAGCACTCAAAGAAAATTTATCATGTGAAGAGAGCTAAATGTCATTCTTTTTGAGTTCTTATCATGCCACCATCAGCAGGATTTTTTCTTGAAGTTTTGGAGGAGAGTCAGAATAATTTTACATAGTTTAATTCAAACTAGAATATTCACCTTTATATTTTTGACATGCTGCGATAAGTGTTTTTAATGAAGACAAATTTGCGTATTTAAAAGAAAATTCCACATTTATGAATCAACATCAATAATAAGATACAGATAAGAAAATCTTGAATTCAAGTAGCATGTTAATTTATTGGGATGGTAAACAGTAATATAGCTTTCTATAATATTTTGTGACAAAGATTCCTTTACTATAACTTCAACTACACTTTTTGAAGAGCTTTTCCATTTAGACTGAATTTAACAACCGTAGATACAATATAAGATGTGATTTCTAAGAAGTTATTGGGTGGCAAAAGATAAATGAGTCCTGTTCCCTAGGCAACCGCACAGAGGGGCACAACTTACCTCAAGCTCCTAAATGAAGTTTAAAGTTGCTACTATTTTTGGTTTCAGCTTCCCCGGAAAATAGTTTTTATTTCCTGAAATTATTCCTTTCTCTAATGAATTCTGGCTCTTTCCAACTTTTCTTTCTGGAGCAGGGTCCTGTGTGTGATAGGCTCTCCACCCTTTGATCTCAGCACGTGTGGCTGTCAGAGAAACAGCCACCCTGGAAACAAGATCACGTGGAGCCTAGAAACTAGTGTCATGAGACGCAAGGGGAGAGCAGAGACATTTCCAGCCATTTTTTAGGTTTTGTGATTTCATGAAGGAGTGTTTTGACCCACTCAGTCTTTTGTGAATTTTTTTCCATTTTCTAGCTAATGTGATATAGGACACTCAGTGCAGGATGAAAAGCATTTTAAAAGAAGAAAATGCTGGGATGGATGTATTCTTGGTTCTTTCAGTAGGCTTTTTGTATGAATGCCAAGTGCTGTCTATTGGGTTGTGGAATTTTTGATGAGGTTTCTCCAATATCGTGATCCTTTCTCATCTGCAGTCTAGTTTTCAGGCACCTTTTTTCCTTTTGTTCTCCTTGCCCTCCGTCTCTTCATCTCTAAGTGATTTTTCCCCAGCATCAGGTACTACATATACCAAGTGGCTGCCATCCCCAGAGCACTGATCCCCCGATGAGCACACACGGACACATCTCTGCAGAGGACACCCTTTCAGAAACGTGGGTTCTGCTTGCTGATGACATCCCCCTTCCACACAGGGCGTGGTGCGATCCAGGAACTTCTGGAAGGCCCCCCATGAGACCATCTCTTCCACACATTATGTTCTGCTGGTTAAATTCACTGGATGCATTAGCAATATTTTAAACATTCCTCTCTGGAAGATGGAGCTTATTTTTGTCTGAATATCAACTACTTACACCTTATAATCTTACTGGATTTTCATGAAGGAGTTTTATATTTTGCTGAGGGAATGGAAATTGGCCAAGGGAGATATTTTTATATGTATCTTGATGTACAAATGATAGCAAGAAATTTTGACCAGCCCTCTGAGGGGGAGTGCTGTGGGGGTGAGGTCAGGAGGTGGAAGAGGAAAACACAAGGCAGATGGAAAGGGAAGCACTTGGCACACTTTACCTTCTCAGCTGAAGCCACAGAGGATCTTGCTGCGCTCTCCTGTGCCGCAGCGCTGGGTCAGAAATGCTGATGTGTATGTGGTCAGAGGTGTCTCACTATGTGCTGCAGAGGAGGAAGAGAAACTGGATTCTGGAGGTTTGTTTTGCTGGATAATGTTGAAAACTAGAATTCTGTAAACACTTTTTGAAGGCCTTGGGAACTCAGTCAAGGACAGGGAGTCGGTGCTGAATGTCCTTGCCTTAAGAGACAAGATGGTCTGTGGGGGTAGGTAAACATTTGTATAGACATGATATAAGAGTGTACTTGCTACCCCCACAGAGAGGAGAGCACAAGCTTGTTTTTCTTGGGGAATCTGTAAGATCAGAGGAATGAGGTTATTTTAAGTTGTTCTTTGCAATTGAATAGGGCTCTATTCCTAGTAGAAAGAGGAAGGGAAGAATAGTATGTGCAAGTGCATGGATTCGTGAGCAAGTTATGAGTACCAGGAGAGGGTAAAAATGAGCATTCTTGGCTCAAAGGGTGACTTGCAGAGGGAGTGTGGACCTGAGGCAAGAAGGGGAGGTTGGGCCCAGGTTTTGAGGTAGCTGCTGAGCTTGAAGAGCACACTGCAGAGAGCCAGCAGAGACCTTTAAACAAAGGACCGGGATAATCAGGTTTACAATTAGGGAATTACAGGTGTAGAATGAAAGGTGGTAATTCAGGGATAAAATCTCTTCTCAGAGTAGACAGAGTTCGTTAATAATATGAGATGAACAAACATTAAGGAGACTGATCAGCATCAGTGTTAGAGAAGGTGAGATTAGTCGGTGAGATTTGTCAATGACAATCACATCCATCAGTATGTGCCAAAATTTAGAATGAGGATGAGCCTACTAATTTTTTGATGGTTTTATAACTGATTTGTAGAATAACAAAATTATTTTTGAAGAAGAGAAAAATTAAATGCCACTGCAATAAAATTACAGCACAAAACATTTAAAGGTCCTATTTAATAATTCAAAAGAAATATTCATTTTTAAAAGAACATTTTATAATTCCTCCAAAGATTAGATGTCAACAAGTCTGAACTGCATTTTTAATCTATAAAGAAAACAAAAATATGTCACCTTTCCCAGAAACAGTGGAAACTGTTTTTGCACTCTCAGCAATTTATCATTTCCCTCCAAGGATCTTGTTAATACAAATTGTAGATAACTCCAAATAAATAATTAATATCTAGCTATGAGCCATGCACTTATAACTGCTTCTGAATGTGGGTCTAGAAATCAATCCGCACGTAACTGAGAATTAACTTGTCTTTGAAATGTAGACTATGTCAGCTTTTTTTTTTTTTTCATAGACTATGAAAACTCTTCTCTTGATCTTTTCCTTGGAACTGTGTTTTCAAATTCAGATATGTATCTGTGTGAAAATTTCGAGCATATTGAGCAAGAGGCTTACAATTGATATATCTAAATTATTACACTCCAGTTTCTAGAAACAAGTTGAAAATATTTGCTCTTCACCAAGAATATGAGGAGCTGTCTTCAATACCAGTTCACTGGCTCAGCATCCAATTTCTGGGGTCAGCTGACCAAATCTAGCAGTCTCACTTCAGCAGAACTGACCTGAGCTGCTTTCCTTCCCCTCACGTAGAAAAAGGTGATCAGAACACACTTGTCTTCTCCAAGACGTGGGTGGAAAACAGTGACCCGAGGGTCATTGGCAACTGCAGCTTGGAGTCATTTAAACTGTGTGTACCATAAGGCCTTACAAGAGATTTTTTTAAAAAAATTCAAATCTTTATTGGTACATTATATATACACATCATGGTCCCATTCAGCATTGAGAATTTGTACCAGGATAGGATATGACATGACTTAATTCTCATTTTTTTCATTCCTCTACTCAACCTACAACCCCCCACCCCCTATATAGATGAGCTTTGTTTCTGTTGTTTTTTTTTTTTTACCATCACATTATTTTTTCCCTTGTTACTTAACCCTACACCCCATTTCCTTTTAAATATTTTCTATTTCAAATATCTACTATATATTTTAGAACTCATTTACAACTTCATTTTCTCATACCAGGGAAAAGATATGATATTTACACATTTGTGTCCTATTTATTTCACTTATGAGGATGATCTGAAAGTACAGCCATTGGAGTATAAATGACACAGTCTTATCATTTTTTATGGAAGAATAATACTCCATTCTATAAGTGAACCACATCTTCTTTATCCAGTCTCCAGTTAATGAACATTTTGGTTGTTTCCAAGATTTAGCTATCACAAACTGAGCTACTATAAACGTGGGTGCACATATGTCACTGTGACAAAAGATTTTACCTTTCCAGAATCTTCAGATGTTGTTATCATAGGCTGGATGTAACAATTCTTATTCTACTTAACGTGATTCAGAGCTATTCTTGGTCGCTGAAAAATATTTGCCTGAATCTATCCGCTTCCTGAACTCCAGAGCACACATTTTATTTAGGAAAGAGCTCCTGGGGAACACAGTTAACAATTGATTGGCTGCTGAGCTCTGTAAATGGTGTCTGAGCTTAGGGGAAAGCTGCGTTCTCCTCTGCGTCTCCACTGATGTGATGTTATTGGCCAAGTATTCCAGCTCTGATAGCGTGGCAGGGCCTCATGGCTGAAGTCCTCAGGCATTTTAGTGCAGGAAGGTAAAGTAGAAAACAGGGAATCCTGGGAACTTCAATTAAAAAATTATGGAACTGTCATCACTGAAATCAAACAAAATGATGACGTCCTTGGTTAACAATCCATAAAGCTTTGATGATTACTTCTGTCTAGTCTGGGCCAACATAGGCATTAAAATATATCCATTATATATTGATTGCTTTCACTCAGAAAAGTCTATTTTTGAATGATTTTCAAAAGGATTACCATTTCATATCTAATGAAGAAGTAAAAGTATCTTTTGACTTTAATTGTTGGCAGTCATCCTATTACTCTTCTTATTGCAAGACTGAAGAATGAGAAAGGTTTGAGGTAGCTGGACAGGAGAACTCTCCGTCAAGTCCAGTAGAGCTTCCTCTGCCGGTCCTCTCCTTCACACCCTCCCCTTCCTCTCTCCCTTGTCAGATGAATGGAGCTCTTAACACCGTATAATGTTTAGATGACTCCTCTACACTTGGAATGTACTGTACCCCATCTTTGCTTTTGAATGTGATCTTATTTGTGAAATTCAAAGATTACCAAGTGTAAAGCAGCAGATGTTGTGAAACATGGAAAAATAAAAACTGCTTACTATTCAACTTAACGTAAGAATAAAATGACCGTCGCCTACTTTTTAGGAAGGTTCCCATGTGGTCACCAGGTATCGTGTGGACCCCTCAGCTGGGTTTCACATAGGAGAAGCAGGAGCTGGTTGTGAATGTCCCTAGAATGTTCCAGTTAAAATCTGAAATGATTTTTGTTTGAAATATAAGGGAGTTGTTGATGAGTATTAAACAGGCAGACCTAAAGTAAGTAAAACCAAACAAAATCAAAACCTACCAGAAAGAGTTCGGATTTTTATGTACTGTTTGATTTCAATTATTTTCTAAAGTAGATAAAATATTATAAGAAATCTAACCAAAATGTTAGTAGTTATTTCCTGTTGGGATATGAATTTTGGACAACTTTTTATCCTTTTAATTTCTTGTTATACTTTCCCAATATTTAATAGTTACAATATATTGATTTTTTAAAAAAGAAACAAATAACTTCTTAAATTATCCCTCTAGGGTTGGGGTTCTATATCATAATTTCTTTCTGTTTTTTTTTTTTTTTTTTTTCCTTTTAGACAGGGTCTTGCTTTGTAATTCAGGCTGGTCCTGAACTCAGCCTCAAACTCAGCAATTGTCCTGAATCTGCCTCCTGAGTGTTGGGATTACAGGCGTGAGCCACCACACTCGGCACTGTGGCATGTGGTACTGACTGCTGGCGGGTGTGAATCACCGTGCCTGGCATTGTTGTATAGTGTTACCAGGGATCAAACCCAGGACCTTGCACTTGCAAGGCAAGTACTGCAACTATGGAGCTAAATCCTCAGCCCATCATAGTTATGCTATATGTCAAGTAATTTTTCCTTTGACCACTCAACATATGACATGATGTTAGCTATAGACTGGGCCACTCCAAATTGGATCTGAGCCTGAGATTAGGAAATAACATAATCTATTCTAGGGTGTGGATGAGGATGAATTTGTAAGAAGAAACCTTTCTGTAAGAGGAATACGGACTTTGTGGTAGTTATTCCAGCACCTATAGACAAAAATGGTAGCTTTCTTCTTCATATGTAGTCATATAAATTTGTGAAATTTTATAAAGCATAAAGTGACAAAGAAAATGTCTCAGTCCCAAATGATGACATTTGGTCATAGGGAAACTATGTAATCGATGTGAATAATAGTGTTATTATTTCAGAAAAAGATACATAATGAGGAATCAAATGATAAGTTTCAAGTTAAACTAAGCTAAAATAAGCCATTATGAGTGCTGTGTTTGGGCCAGGGATTTAGCTCAGTGGTTCCAGTGCCTGCCTTGCAAGCACAAAGGCCTGGGTTCGAACCCCGGTACCACATACAGCAATGCTGGGCATGGAGACTCATGCCCACCAGCACTCAGAACCACATACCACAGTGCAGGGTATGGTGGCTCATGCCTATACTCCCAGCACTCGGGAGTTTGAGGTTGAGCTCAGGGCCAGCTTGAACTACAAAGTGAGACCCTGTCTTTAAAAAAACCCAAAAAAACCAAAACCATTGTGATTAGCCATCCTCAGATACCCCTCCTCACTTCCCAAACTCACCTTGTCCCTTTCAGAAGCAGTTCTGGAGTCTTCTTTCTCGTCTCTGTAAGGTGTGGTCAGATACACGGCAAAGGCTGCTCCACGGGAAGGCAGGCTTGTGAGAAGGTCATGGCACATCCTTATCTAGCTTATTTACCAGATCTAACATTACATCTAACTCTACCCCAAAGGCAAAATGCACGTGAAGAGTGAGGCCTAGAGTCATACATCAGCTGCACTGATCCCCTACTCTACCCCCTTGTGTCCGTGTGCGTGTGCGTGTGTGTGTGCGTGTGTGTGTGTGTAGAGAGGTGATGATCCGATGCCGAATCTATGTCACTCAGCAAGTACAGTCCTTTAAGATCTTGAGCCTATACTATGGCCTCTATCGAGTTTAACACTTCACAGCTTGGAGCACAAGGGGTCAACTGAACCACCTACCTACGAGTTATCATTCTTCCTAAAACTTACAGTCCAATCAAAGGCCAAGGGAGTCGTCCTCATTTGCCTCTTGTCAGATCAAAATGCAGTTGAATAAATTGTTTTCAGTTTCACTTGCCAGGGTACCATATATAGACGGCTCTTGGCTGTCATGGTTGAAATATCTCTGTATATTTCCTGCACCAAAAATTGATTTTACCTCCAAGCCATCTCTCAAAATATAGCTACTGTGATGCACAGAAAGCACATTTTGATGTTAGCTTAAATAAGACAATTTTAATATTTCTCGTGTTACAGACCTCACAAAAACTTGGTAGGAAAATAGCAGCAAATGCTGGTGAAACTCTTACTCCAATTTACACACATGGGTCCTTGTGTTTTACAGTCTTTTTCTCTTAAACCCCTGAACAACATTATGGTATTTGTTCTGTTCTTTACTAGCACTGAGAGGCTAAACAACCTGCCAGAGCTCATTTGGAGGGACGAGCTGTACCCACACCAGCACCTCAGCCAGCAGACTCTTCTTCAAGAAATGCTCATGTGTGTCAACTGTCTTCTTAACCCAGATTCAGGCATACAAGCCTCACAGAAGCACTGGCTTTGCGTTAGGAAACTCTGACCTGACAGTACCACAGTTAACAGAGCAGCCGGTTAGAAAGCCCGTGTTAGACCTCTCAGGGCCAAAGATTGTCAACATGAAGAGACTCCCCGTGTCTGGCGATGAGAATGGGGAGAAGCCAGCCTGTGTAAGGCCAGGTCCCGGCACATGGCCCTTGGGAGATTCAACCAATGCCATCAGCCAAGTCCGCTGGTGTTCAGTGTGATCATGGGCCAGTGTGTCGCTGTCAGCTGGACTCCTCTTAGAGACGCGGACACTCAGCCCCGTCCGGATCTGCTGAGTCCAAAGGCGCGTTTTCATAGCTTCAGACAGGGCTTCGGATGCATGTCATACCCAGAGCAGTGAAGCCCAGTGACTCTGCGTGACCAGGAGGCACGTGATGGCTGCGCTATCCGGCGTAGTAGCCACACATCATGTACAGCCTCTGAGCACTCAAAATGTGGAGAGGCCCTGTCATTTCACTTCATTTAATGTAAATGTGGCCAGAGGCTGCCATACAGAATGGCACAACTTGGTAGTGTTCCTGACCACTCCCACGCCTTTATCCAAACAGATTGTGTCCTTGGACACAACACATGGATATGTGGATGGTGTTGTGTTGATATTATATATTAGTATTCTGATGTTGAAAACATTTGAGATGGGAGCCTTGCAGCTTAACATGAGTGACATGTTCACTAAGAACCTACTATAAGTTGCCCTCTCTTAGATAGTTATGTCTGCTCCCAGTCTTGAGAGTAAAACTTCAACTTAGTTTTAACACAAATTTTGTAAAGAAAATGAGATTCCTCTTGTCCTCCAAGGGTAGTTGTAGTGCTTTGCCTGTCAGGAGCAGGCAGGATGGACTTGTGGAGTTGGGTATTCCACACAAATTGTCACAGTAAAGGACAGGGACATTTTATGGCATTTTAAGAAACAACGAAGAACTGCATTTAGTTAAAATGTGTGAGTGTGAAGCAGCAGACTCAAGACCCTGACACACACTTGTGTCCCGTGGGATGGCTGCAACGTGGCTCTTCCTAATTCCCAGCCCTCAACTCCTGCCTCCTGTCTTTTGATCTGAAACAAGGTTCCTGCAGGATGAAGGTGGAGGATAGAGGAAAAGGCTGGCCAAGGAAGAGCTTATGAAGGCAGGAAGGACAGGCCTGGCTGTCTGGTGGAATATTACAGCTCCCATGGCCTGGGAACTCTGGGAGGAACTTGGTCCCCAAAGAGTACTTAGATCATTGCCTAAAGGAACTTAAAGATGAGATGGGATAATTGACATACTAATAAGTGAGTGAAAAACCATCCTTCCTGCTTCTTCAGAGACAGTTTGTGCAGGATCCAGAAGGGGAGGTGTGACCATCTCTGTTGTGAGCTGCTGTGACAGTACTGATGTCTCATGTGACAGGGAAAGGATGCTCAGAGCTGTGAGGCGTGGAGGTAAATTTGCTGGGTGACACTCAGGTCTGGGCTGAGGCTCAGCAAAAGTGCTGAAAACAGTTTTGCTGTATTTTTGTAAAGGAGCACCAGTGTGTGTGAGTGTGTGTGTGTGTGTGTGTGTGTACATGTGCATGAACACACTCATCTCCGAGCTTCCTGAGGTCTCCTCATCTCTTCTCATGCTGCCTTCTAATCCTTGGCCTCTTTCACAGTTCACTTTTCATCATTTCTTTTAACTCAGCCTTCAAAAACAAAATCTAAATACTAAGTGAGTCTATTTTGTGTCTCTCTAGACTGGCGCTCCTTTTTACATTTGGGCTATGCAAGTGTGTGCACATGTGTGTGTGTGTGTGTGTGTGGTCACATGGGCTCACACCAGCTCACACTGCGGCCCCGCACGCACTGAACTCACTCAGAGGCACCCTTCAAAGGTGAAGAGGCTCCTTCTGAGCAGCAGGGACAAGTCTTTCTGAAGACACTTCATTGTTGTTATTTATCTATTAATGCATCTAGTCATTTAGTCTCAGGTAGATTCTTTGGTCAAGCTTCTGTTTGTAGCTAGGAAAGTCTTCATTAGTATATTGTTTTCTCTTGTATCCTTTTAATATACATATATTAATATATATTTATTCAAGATATATAATTGAGATACATGTATTGAAGATATATAAGATATATATTTAGGGTTCATATAGCATAGATACGTATATATGTATACATTTGTGTGTGTATTCCCATCTCTTTCCAGAAATACTTTGGAAGGTTTACATAAATGTGATAGGGAAGGAAAATAAATTCACCAGGTGATATGGCTTTTAAGGTACTAGATTCTGATCTTAAGATCAGAGATAAACTTGTAGTTTCAAGCTGCTATAAGAGGTGGGGTAGAAAAAAATCTGCAGGTGCTTGGCGCTGTCCTTGGTCCTGCCGCCATCTGCCTGCTGAGTCTTCCTCCTGGGAGTCTCACCGCAGTCGCATCTGCCTAACTTGGTGCCCTGATGCTGCGTGCCACTAAGAACCCTTGTGACTGCAGACTCTCCCCCTCCCTCTCTTTTACCTCCTCCTCCTTTTTCTCCTCCACCTTACCTTGCCTCTTCCTTTTCTTCCTCCTCTTTTTGTAGTGTTTAGGATTAAACCTGTGCTAGGTCAGCACTCTGACACAGAGCCACATCCCAGGCTGATTTATTTTGAAATGAAGTCTCATTAAGTTGCCCAAGTTTGGGCTCAAGCTTGTGATTCTTCTGCCTTAGCTCCCGGAGTAGCTGGGCTTACAGACATGTGCCACCCACGGCTGAGTTTTTGACTTGTCACCAGGCTGCTCGTTGTTTGTCTCCAACTTTTGTTCCTTGAGATACTCTGCATCACTCACTCAGATCGGAAGATTCTCACCCCAGCAGCCTCAGGTTGGAGTCTTTGGTCAAGTTGGCTGTCTTAGTTGCTTTTCTTGTTGCTGAGACAAAATACTCACAATCCAAAGTTAAAAGAGGAAAGGTTTATTTAGCTCACAATGTGAGGAGGGTTCAGTCCATAGCCAGCTGGCTCCACAGCAGGGTGGCACAGCATGCGGACACTGCAGAGCAAGAAGGGGTGACCACAGCTCTTTCTGTCTCTCACATTTGATCCAGGCCACTCGAGGCAGATAGCACTCGTGTCCTTCATCTTAGTTCCCTTGATGCCAGCACTGCACCACAAACCAGAGTCGCACACTCTGGATCCAGCTACCTCCGGGAAAACCCCACCCACGACTGCATGAGGCTCTGGAGAGATAGCCAGACACAGACATAAGACTGGCCAAAAAAAGAGAAAAGGTTTTGTTTGTAAATGTTTCCCTTGTTTCCTTTGAAATTCATTGTCAGAGTGTTGCTCCCTGCAGAGGTGATTTCTGTGAGCTGATTATTACATACAAATATTTTCTTTTATTATTAGTTCAGAATTGGTCTTCAATTAGCTTAGAGTGACCCTTATGTGTCTCATAATGTGCAGGGCAAACTTCATCTCTCTTTCCTGGCTGGGAGCAGAAATAGTATAATGTTACATTTCTGCCAGTTGACAGTGATAATTGAAACTGATGTAATCCTCTCATTCACTTAAAATAGATTAATTTGTGTATTTTTCCACAAGAAGACCTTTCTAGTGCATTTAGTTTCTAGTTGTGTAGGAGCAGATATATCATCTCTTAAGTAGACTTCACATAGAGAGGTGTAGCTTTACTTTATAATTAAGAACTTTTCTTAATTAAACTAAGTAGCATATGGAAATATTGACACAATTGCTTTAAAACTATGATTGAATATTGACCCAAAACTAACAAATATAGAGAACAAATGTAACTTGATTTGTTAGGGTAGTAGGTAATTTATAATAATTCAGTTTTTAAAGATATACATACATAATTAGATATGAGTCAAATAAATAATTTAAAAATATGGGCCCAATCACAAAATTCAATTTCCATGATTCTTTCAATGAATTTATCTTTTGTAAAATGTGAAGCACACCTGTAATTGTATTATAATATAACACTGTAGCCAAATATAGAGAGATAATACTGAGTTTGGCAATACTGTGTTTTTAGGTCAAAAAGAGCCCAAATGGAAAGTCCCTTGTTCCAGGCTGGGTGGTTGCTAAGGTGGATGGTTGATATTGGTGTTTTAATGATGTTATGTATGTAACTTCACCTTTTAGCCATATATTTCTATTAAAATGATTATAGATGAAAATATCCAGTTTTAAGCTACACTATGCATTTTTATAGTTGGAAAAAAATCTATACCCTTTTAAAGATTTAATATAGAATAATAGTGTCAAGCACTTTTTATTAGAGTGATTTAATAATATACTACATAAGCACTATTTAACATTTATTTAGTTAAAATTGATTTGTTTTGTTCATTCGCCCTTTGTGAAGAGCATGAAGCTACAGTGGAGCCCAGCAAGTTGTTCAGCCTTGGAGTTTCGGGGCATTTGGGGTGCCCCAGAGTCAGGCTGGGGTGTAGCTAAGTGGGAGAGCATCACATATTTAATTCAGTTGTCTGTGTGAGGGTGAGTTTGGAATTGGAGCATGTTAGCCTCAGGGAAGTCTCTCGCCTTTCTCAGTGCCTATGGTTTCCAAGAGTGAAAGTACTGGTGGGTAGAATAGAAGCTGCTTCACCTTTTATGGTCCAGGCTGAGTGTCCTCTAGTGTCACGTCCACAAGTGAGGCAATTATCATGAGCTAAACAAAATTCAAGGGGACCGAGTACAGAGTTTGTGGGGCCCTAGTGCAACATGAAATTGAGGTTTCTCTTGTTCAGAACTGAAGACTTTTAAGACATGATAGCCCAGCATTAAACTGAGCACAGAGTCCAGCTCCACACAGGGCCCCATGTGACTACACAAGTCGTGGGGCCGGGAAGCTGGCTGCGGGGAGGGACTATGATCTCATCTCTTGTTGGGAAGTGTCCAGGACAAACTGTAAGGACACGTGAGACAAGAGGTGATGTGACCAACTTCAGAAAATAACACCGACCGTCATTGGTTGCCCATTAATTTAGTGGCTGAGACTCTTACTTCCCCAACCAGAGTTGGCCATTAACTACAAATGGAAAACTGTAGACTGCCATAGCAGAAATAAAGATGTATCTTACAACTCTGAAATTAGAATTGTCTCTAAATACAATAGAACAAAATATCTGTTTTACATCTGTTAGGAACTGAATTATGTCCCTTCCCAAATTTATAGGCTGTAATAGCAATGCCTACTATATTTAGAGATAAGGCTTGGACAAGGTGATGGGTTCAATGAGGTGTTAAGTGTGTAGGCTGATCTATCAGTACTAGTGCCTTTATAAGAAGAGGAAGAAACACCAGGAGTTTGTGCTTCAAGGAAAGACCACATGGCAAGGTAGCTGTCTGCAATCCCAGGAGACACTGAGGCCTCAGGGGAAACAACCCATTCACTTTGACCTTGGACTCCTATCTCCAGAACTGTGCAGAAGTGAATTTGTTACAGCAGCCCTAGCAGACTAATGCAATATTGAAGACTCACAGATACATACTTTAGTAACTCTTTTTAGTATTATCTTTTCTAATCCATTTAATTTCCCAAGTTCTCTGTCAACTTTCAAGGAAAGCCAAATCTAACAATAAATTCCATGATTCAATTAAAGTCTCTCCTTTCATAACAATTCTACAAATAAAGGCTTATTATTCATTTTTTCCTAAGTATTGCTTGTGTCCACTACCATTCTGCAGATCATTTATGGATTTATGTAGAGTAATATTATTATTAATCATCAGGGTTAAATATCTACAAAGATGACTACAGACAACTCCTTTCACTCTCTCTGTTTATGTCAGTCCTCACCTCTGTGGCTGGAATTGATTTTTTCTCCTCTGATCTAGGTTGGACTTGTGACTGGCCATGATCAATAGAATGCAATGGAACTGATGCTCTGATTCCCAGACTGAGTGTATTGGACGGGAGTCACAGCCTCTATCTTTGCTTTCTTGGAAGCCAGCCATCTTGCAGTAAAATCTGCCAGCTTGTGCATTTCCTTCTGGGGAGTGAGGGTTTAGCTGGAGACGTGCTCGTGTGAGGATGATGAGTGCTGAGGAGTCCCGGAGGGATGGAAGGGATGCATGTAGGATATGGGGAAATGCCCAAAGCGAGCTGTACCGGCTGTCCCCAGCTGTGTGGCTGTAAAGTAGACCAGCAATGAAGGACAGTGGTTTCACAACAGCGAGTTCAGTTGGCCTTGGAGGCTTGTTGACTTGTCCTGCCCTGGACACTTAGCAGTGTTGGATCTGCCCTTGCTGGCTGATAAAAAGACTAGCAGAGTAATATGCATAACTGTCTTAGATAGTCATTTGTATTGGATCTCAGCACAGGACTTTTTTCAAAGCATTTCCTTCGGAAGGAACTCCTGATTGCCTTGCAGACCTATGGTAATAATTTTCCCTCAAACACTGCATGGCTTGAATTGCTCCTCTTAAAATTAGTATGTTGAAATCCTAACCTGTAGGACCTCAGAGTATGACTTTATCTCAAGATAGTCATTACAGCTGAAATTAGTGAAAATGAAGTCAGAGTAGAGAAGAGCAGTCATAAGAAGGAGAAATGTGTGCACAGACACACAGAGAACGCTGTATGGCAGGGAGAAGGAGGAATGCAGAGACCAAGGGAGGCTGATTATCAGCAAACCGCCCAGAACTAAGAGAGAGGCATGAACAGGTCTGGCTCAGAGCTCTCAGAGGAAACCGCCCCTGCTGACATTTGGCCTTGGATGTCCAGTGTTTACAGCTGTGAAACGGCCCATTTCTGTTGCTCGAGGCACCCAGTCTGCGATGTCTGAGGTGCCAGCCCACCCCCACCCACCCTTTCCTGTCGTCCTGCGGGTCAGAGCTGGTGATCACAGGGGTAAACTGAGGCCCATGACAAGGAAGCTGTCTGATGGCTTCAATCTTAATCCAGTTAGAATTAAAATGCTCATTTCTTCCAAAAGCTTTATGAAAAATAATCTCTTGGGTATTTCAGGCACAAGAGATAGGAGGTAATACGTTACAGATGAACCCCTGTAACACCTTTGAAATTACAGCAAACAATTTTCATTTATCATCTTTGAAACTTTTCTGCCTAAGAATGTATCTTCACTTACTCCAGAGTTTGTAAGGAGTCGATACTTAGTTAACCCTGTGTACAAATCTGATTAATCCAAGCTGTGTTAGGGTTGGCCCTCAATTACCCCAGTAAAATCATTTGCATGATCTTTTGTGTCATAATTGTTGAAAACTGATATTAGAATCTTTAAAAAGCAGCACCTTTTATTCAGAAATGTTTAATGCTTTATAGTAGCAATAATATTGGGATATATTATGCCATATAATGGAAATTACAGTTGCAAAATAGTAATAGAATGGGAGTACAAGAAATAGGAGGGGCGTGCTGGGAGAGAGAAACGTGTTCAGTCACCACGTTTTGGCTGTCTGCACTCTAGGGACAAAGGCAGGGGGAGCTTGGGAGTTCCTCAGGGCGTGTGATTTGCATCAGCTGGTACAGTTCCGGCTGACGAAGTGGATTTTCAGTCCTTGGAATGAAAGTAGGTAGAAGTGTTGTCATATTTGAAAAAGCCTTTTGCCTATTAGTTTTATTTTAAATCTGCATATATGATAATTAACTTCATAAGGTCTTAGAAGATAAATAAATGAACTGATTCTAGCAAGAAATGGAGGGAGGGAAGGGGAGAAAAATAATCGAAATATGTTAAGTACGTGTCCCAATTCCCTACAAAGGAGGTATTCATTATGTACTACAAACACATACAATAAAATTTGTAAAGGAAAAACACTAAAAGGAGAAAAAAAAAAAAAGAAAAAGAAAATGCCTCTTGCTCTTTAGAATAGATTTGCATCCTGGAAATAAAAATCTGACTTTTAAAGAAAGTATGTATTTGCTGTAATGTAGCATAAAGCTTTTATTTTCTTCTAGTTGCTCATAACTTTTGACTGATAGTTTTTTTTAAATATGGATGAAAAAACATAAAAAGTATATTTCTTTGTACTTAACCTGGATAGTTTTAAGCAATTAACTGTAGTCTATTGTTTTAATACTTTGATTTCTTAATGCCATTCATCATATACAAGCTCATAGGCTATCATGATGAAAATAAATATGTAAAGAGCTTAAGACATTTTTGGCTACAGGCACTGAGACAACAAATGCTGATTTTAAATTTTGGATGTGTTCTATACCACTTAGAACATTTTGTGCAATTTTGATTGAATGTTTTTTGGCAGCTTAATTACCTTTAATCCAGGAATATTCTGCTTAAAGCTGCCAAGATTACACAAAGCCAGGGAAGTGCCAGGGCAGTGGAGATGGAGAAAAGAGACTTAATTCACAAGAATTAATTCGCCTGGTGTATGTTCCCAAGCCCGGTTTCATGAAGAAACATTTTCCTTTTCTACATTTTTTTCTATGATTTTGGAACTATTGCCTCTCAAACTCATTTCCAGACATCTAGTCTTTTCCAAGGTGCCTTGGTGTTCTTGAGGTGGTTACCATTATCCTCTTCTTGCTGGGCTATGAGACAGCGGAGGCAAGGACTTGAAACCATCTCCCAAGGTCTCAGGACAAAAGGCAATTATGTGTGAATTGATGTCCTTCTCCTCCACCCAACTCTGGAGTCCCATGGTGAATGTTTTCATAGCACCGCAAGCCTCACATTTCAGCCTCAGCTCAGGAACTGAGCAGACCGACATGCAGCGGGAGAGACAAGAACCGGGGTGGGATGGTCTTCGCATTGGGGACTCTGAGTTACCATTTTTCCTCCAGTGGTCGACTGGGAAGTGACCTTGTGTGGTGGTTCAAAAGCCAGGAGAAGTAGGCAGACTGTTCACGTCCCACCACCACCTCTCCAGCTGTGGGACCTGGGCGGTTACTCAGTCTGCTTTTCTCATTGTTCATGGGGGTGTGAACAAAGTCGACCCTGTAGCATTGTTGAGAGGTGATTAAGTGGGTTTTGCAAAGGTAAGCACTTAGATATATGTCAGGTACATGTAAGTAAGTAATTTGGTGAGGTCTGGCTTTCAATAGTCTGTGTGGTGTGCATGTGTGTGTGCGTGTGTGTGGTGTGTGTGTGCATGTGTGTGCGTTTGTGCATGTGTGTGTGTGTGTGGTGTGTGTGCATGTGTGTGCGTTTGTGCATGTGTGTGTGTGCGTGTGTGTGTGGTGCTGGGATTTCACCCAGCCCCTCAGGAATGCCAGGCTCTTTCACTGAACCACCCCCAAACCTGTTTTCATTGCTTCCTGAAGGTAATGAGGGTTCCATTATTCTAACCAATTTTGTGTCAAACTAGCTGGAAGGAGCTTATAATTTGGTTAATTGCAAAGTATTTCTCCAGCATCCCATTTTTCCTTTTTATTCCATCTCACTGTGGGTATAAACTTCCATTCATTAAAAGAACAGGGTGTTGTGTTATTTTCTTTCTAGTACACCGAAATCCTTTTAAAAGAAATAATAGTGTCATTGGCCAGTTAGGTCGACACACTCTAGCTCATTGCTTGCCACTGACCAAACCTAAATAAGTCATTTATTTTGGTTTAGAAAAAGATGTATTCAAATTTTACTTATTTGCTTCAAATCACTTTCTCTCTGTGTACAGAGGGTGAGGGTACTTTATAGAGTGAGGAGCACAGGAGAGTGCAAACAGACAGATTGTGTAGAGCTCCACACTTCCTTTAGTACGTCCAGCCATCTCCAGCTCACTGTCCTCTTTCTTGTAGGAAGGAACCTGGCTTCTGCCTCTTGGGACCGGTACTGCCTATTCATCTGGGCTGCTTAGAGGTGGGAATAGCTGCTTTTCCGCTCAATCTCTGGAAGTTTGGAAAAGCCACTTGTCTCTAAAGGGGAAAAAATATCTCACATTTAAAGTTCCTTTTTGTAACGCTGGTTACAACCAGATGAGAGTAATAATTTTTCTACAATCTGATATTCAGATATCTGAAAGTTCTTTCCATGGTGGAGCATAGAGGGAGGAGAGACTTGGGCGATGGTCCTTGCAGACAGCAGGCTTCTTCAGTCTGCCTGTGGCCAGCATTCTGAAGGATGATTCCTGGAGTGACTTACAATCTGTGGGAAGAGGGGGAGGGACGGAGCTCCATGATACTGCATGCCAGCTGCCCCTTCCTGGACATCCATTCCCCTGGACATCCAGGTGGTAAGCAAGAGGATCTGTGACTGCATAGAACCCTATGGGAATTTTTTTGCAGGTTCTTGGTGTCCTGGACAAAGAATTGGATGAGACACACAGAAAAAAAGGTAGAAAAGAAGTATGCTCTGCAGAGTAAGAGCAGGCCAGTGAAAAGGCTAGTGGTGGCCCTGAGGGTAGGGAAAGGCTATTTTGTGCTCAGAATTCCTGGGTTATCTCTTTTATACAAATGGGGCACTAGGAAAGTTGTATGAAACACTCACTTGGTTTCACGCCATTGATAAGCTCTCTTACCAAATAACTTAGATTTCTTGTTACCTGTGGATAAAGGATCAGGAGTGGTATCTTTTGAATGGTCGTGCCCATATGCAAATGAAGGATTGAAAAGGGATCTTCTGATTGGTCCCGTGAACAGCACCAGTTTCAAATGAAGGACTGAAAATAGCAAGTTTTTGACCGATTCTGGTCCAGTGATGAGAGTGGTCATTGTACTGGGATTGCCCCTCCCTACAGGAATGTCCTGTTGCCCTGTCTTAAGTCTTAAAATTGCCACCTAAAATCTCATTATTTATATGCTATTAACATTCGGTATGAAGTGATGTAGTGATTTCAAATCATTAGGGCCCACCGGAAAACATCAGAATTTTAAAAATTCTGCTCCCTTGAAGTATTGTGGAACTCTGTGTTAGAATTCTAGTGCTGTGACAAAATAGTTCAATCAACTTAAAGGAGAGTAAATTTATTTTGGCTGACAGTTTCAGAAGTTTCCGTCCATGGTCACTTGGTTCTGTGGTTTTCAGGCCTAGGTGAGGAAGAATATCATGACGTGGAGCATGGAGTAGAGCAACAGCCTGGAAGCAGAGAAAGGAAGGGACTGAGGAAGGGGCCAGGGATGAAATGTACTCCAGGGTTGCCTCCCCCAGTGATTCTACTTCTCCCATTTTGGCAGCACCTCCTAAAGTTTCTGTCACCTTGAAATAGTCCATTAGATTATGAATCTGTAAATTGATTAATCCCTTCATGAGGACAGAGTTCCTATGGTCCAACTCCAAAGGCTCCACCTCTGCGGGGTTCAAGACCACGCCTCCAACGCACAAATTTCCTGAGGATCATTTAAGGTCCAAACCATAATGAATTCCTTCTATAAAGGTGGCATATTGAACAGCAGCTTACCAAATCTTCTCATTTCGTTTCAATGCATGTTACAGATTGATGTTCTCAAGGCAGATCTGGAAAGCGCAGAATGGAAAGTTCTGGAAAATCTTATTCTGGAAGATGTTCTTGAGCAGATTGGACAGCTCATCTTCGAGATTCATCTCCACTGGCCCGGATTTGAGGTCAGTGGCAGTGACAGCAGTGTTGTGCGCTTCTGGTACAGTCTCCTCAAAGAGCTAGAACAGAAGGATTTCAGGCTTTTCTACAGTTACAAAGATCTATCTAAACCTCAGCTGTTCCTGAAGAAAGATATTTTCAATGCGAGTAGCTGTTACACTTTGAGTTGGGTGAATACAAAGTGGAGATAGAATCCAGGAGTTCATCAAAAACACGAGGACGTATTTTGCAGAACTGAACATGTCCGCCGCGCTGGTTGTATGTTTTCTCAGCCAGCCTCTACCCAGCCTGTTGTTATGGACTCAAGGAGGAATCGTGGGTGTTTCTGCTGATGCGACCCTGGCACTGGACGCTGATGGGGCAATTAACACTGGCTGTGGGGAATGAGCCATCACTTCATTGGCCTAGGCTTGGCCTCTTTGTCTTTGTGCCTTTGACACAGTGAGGATGTTTATCCTCCTTTGCTTTCATTGGAAACTAATCCTCAGTTCATTCCAGCTTTTCTCCAAATTCATTATGTACCTACAGTCCATGAATTCACAAACATTAAAATCAGATAAATTTTCCATTTTTACTAAGTTGATATTATTTGGTTCAGTGTCCATGTTTTCAAACTGGGCCTTTGATCTGACTTCAGGCATCTCTTTCAAGGTTTTGCTCATCTTCCTGGTCAATGGTGATGGTTGTTACAACCTTGTGCATATCAAAATTCCTTCGCAGCTGAGGTCATGCAATCACTTAAGAATGACTGATTCTGGTCTCTGGGAATTCAGACACATCAAATTCTGACCCTGAGGGGTTTTTTTTGTTTTCTAAACAAGATTATCAACAGCTTCTATTGAACTTTCTTTTCATATTCATCTTTAAGTCTCCTTTAGTACTTATGAACCTCCGCCTCTTCTGCTTCTTGTGCTTTCAAAGATAATTTCTTTGCTGTCTTTTTAAAAAATACACCATCCCTCACTTTAAGCACATTTCTCTTTACTGCCAACCAACATCATTTATAAGACTCTCGCCCAGTATTTCAGTGGTCCCAACGCTTTTTGTGTATTTAAAAAAATTAAGCAGAGTACATGGGTTCCAAATTCAAATGATTCAAATGATTTTTTTTAAATCATTCCTATTCACAGGAATAGGCTTTCCTATGAATGCTTTGCCACAAAATTCTATTTTGCATAAATTAATTAAATAGTATAAAATAAGACAAATTAATTAAATATACTTCTGGTATTTTAACATCCTGGAAATATAAAAACTATGTATGTTGTTCAAATAACTTTGGAGGGGACAGAATACTGGGCATGCCTTACCCTGTCTCCCAGCTATTTATTTATTTATTTTCCTTAACTGGTTTCTACCCTTAGACATTCCTCACATGGGCTATTTGTTTCTTGCAGTGGTTTAAAAAACTCCAAACAAGAAACCAACATATGTTAATAGGATGATCTCATTGACCCGAGTTCAAAAGGAACAGAATTTCTGAATGAGTTGCGAATATTTTAAAATATGACATTTTGCCTTTGAAATTAATAAAGTACAAATAAAAGCAGTAGGGTTGAGAGGCCCAGCCTGAAGAACTGAGACCTAAAATGGCATCTCAGTCCTTTCAGTGTGTCGGGGTTGTTGTGAATCTAGCACCTGTGTGCTGCGGTGGGCACACAAAGCCCTTTCTGCTGGCACCTGAGCCAAGTTGTGAAGTCCCGCCCCCAAGGGCAAATATTCAGTTTTAATTAGTGTCTTGGGTTGTAGTTTGGGCAAGCCAGCCTCTCAAGGGCCTGCTGTCACTGCCAGGCATTTTTTTTTTTTTTTTTGAGACAGGTGCTCGCTTTGTGGTTCAGGCTGGCCCTGAGCTGAGCTCAGCCTCAAACTCACATCACAGCAATCCTCCTGCCTCTGCTCCCGAGTGCTGGGATTACAGGTGTGAGCCACCACGCCAGGCACTCTGGTATGTGGTACTGGCTGCTGCTGGGGTGAGTTTCCACACCCAGTATTGTATGTGGTTAACCAGGGATCAAACCTGGGTCCTTTCACTTACAAGACAGGCGCTGGAAACCACTGAGCTATATCCCCGGCCCCAACCAGGCATTTTAAATGTGCAGAAGTACCCATGGGAGCTCTACAATGGATTGTACTATTAATTTGCACGATGTCATTTTCAAATCAAAACTAGGCAGCTTAAAGATTTATCCAGTTCTGTTTGGATTATTTCATACATTTTAAAATTAAAATCTTATACACTCAAATGTATATGGTAAATATTCTTATCCACTAAAATATGGTGGGTACTAGTCTCAAGTCTCTAATCTGATCAACTTTTAGATGTGTCTATAACCATATCAAGATTTTTAAATCACAGAAAGATTTGTGGCATTACTGTAAGCATCTGTGTATGAAGCGAGTTAACTAACCCAGAACGGTGGTACAGAACATTAACTTCATCACACTATATATATCTGAAGCAAGAATGGATGTACTGTTGTTCAAAGGAATAAATCACAAACACGCCCACCCCTATCCACCTACTACGCAGCCTGTTCAGTAGTTAACCATTTTTATGCATGCTAATTCTCTTCATGGGCAGTTTGAAATTTATTATGATAAACTAACCATTGCTAGGGTTTCCCTGTCTCTAGAATTGACTATGCTCACCATGGAGACCAGAGTTTCTCAGTCTTAGCACTATTGCCCATCGGGACCAGACAGTACTTTGGTGGGATGGGAAGGTATTAGTAAATATAGATTGTGAGATGTTTAGCAACATCACTGACCTCCACCCACTAGATGAGAGGAGCAACAACCTCACCGTTCACATTGTAACAACCTGCGGGCAAATGTCCCCTGGAAGGCAAAATCACCCACTGTGGAGAAGTAGTGATGTGGTCCATGAGAGGGGCTGGCTAGCAGAGTGCTGAAGTTTGCTGCTGAACAGGCCAATACAAGATTCTCATGGAGGAGCAGAAAAAGCAATAACTATCACGTCCTGAACCACCATACAACCACAAACAATATAACAGAAAAGCGAAACCAAAATTCACCATTTACTATATGCCAGGCACTTTGCATAAATTATTCCTAATTCACCAATCCAATGGAAGTATGTTTCTAATTGTATGGATAGAGAAAGCCTGAGTGGTTACTCAGCTTGTGCAGAATGTCCAACAGGAGCTGGTGGAGTGGGAGTCTGTGCTTCAGTCTGTCAGATCCC